>KN469899.1:527-36206 GCA_000787095.1 Periophthalmodon schlosseri
GGAAGAAACAGCATTATAGAAAACGTTAGCAGATCAGTCTTGGCCCCATGTGGATCAAGGGATTTTGGGTCCAGACAAGTGGCTCTGATTTAGACATGCTTTTGTTTGTCTCTCTCGGTTTTTCCAGACAACTGCCTCAGCCACTACCAACAATGGCCCTGAAAGCAGTTGGCAATAATCAAATTAAAGGTGCACCATGTAACTTTTGTGTGGAGAGTCCGCCACATACTTTTCTTCAATGTTCAGCAGTATGGAATTCAATTCTCCCTCTGGCATTTATTAAATCATACATTTTACTGCTCAACAATACATTAAAAACATGCATTCTTGTTGTGAGTAGGGTCACCTGTCCACAAATCTGACCTGTAACCTGGCCTGGTGGGTAACCTACTTGTCTTTATAGACAAGTTTAAAGCCATACTGCAGAACATTCCAGCAAAGCAATGATATCTCTGTGGAAGCTAGCAAGCGGCAAACCCTCTACCAGAAATGTTACGCAGTGCACCTTTAACTCAGTTCTGTTCTTTAGATTGCGCCGTTATATTTGTTGTTTGTTTGTCTTTTCAAATCTATAAATTCTATATTAACTTATTTGATTTCCTTTTATAGGGATGTAATTGTAAACTCCCTTGTTATAACTAATTGTGTTGTTTCAGAAACTATATCTTTGCACTACTCTAAACATGGTTGACAAGAGACCTATTTTATATGGTATTCTATAAAAAACAAATTTTCATTCTGAAAGATGGGCAATCATTTTGATACTTTAAATAAATAAAAAATAGCAGAAGAACTGCCCAAACCACCTTATCTAATTCACATGTTGCAGCTATTAAATGTAGTGTTTATTTACATTGTATATGCATGAATGTATATCTTTGTGTAACATTTCTATGAATTGTAACTTTGCATTATGTATATTATGTTGTATGGATTTGAATCTTATCTCTAGTAATATTTGGAAAAAAGGTGAGAATTGCTGGGATGTCCACTGTTGCCTTATATCAATGATTTCACCTAGTCTGTTGCAGAATAAATTAAACGAGGATCTGTCATCTTGTTATTAATATAAAACTTGTTCATTTCACAAGTGGATGAGTATAATTTAATATTTATTCTCTAGAGGCGAATATGTTGATGTGAAACAATAATTTTAATAACGAAGCATCAAAATACATCTAAATAAAAGCCTCTCAAACTTTTCAAACCAAGTACTACAGAAGAAAAGATTTAGCTTTGTGAGTACCACCAGATCTAACCCAAGTGTAAAGTTTTTTTTTTGTTTTTTTTTTATTACTTTCTACATTTTAGATACATACAGAAGAAATCAAATATATGAAGGAAGATATATGGAATTATATAGCAAAGTATTTTTCGACAAAGCAAAGGGTGTCTACTTTGAGGATTTTAATATAAAAAAAAAATTAAATAAAATAAGCTAACGTGATTAAAAGCTTTACATACCCCTTCAAAAATGAAACTGCTCAACAGGTACTGAAGATGTTTATCATTATATTAATAATAACCGACTCAATACAATATGGCCATTGAAATTAAGGTGTTTTAATTCAAATTGGAACAAAATGTAGAACATTTGATATGTTTTAGCTATGGTAAAATGCTATGAGAATTTATATGAGGCCCGGTGGACAAGGATTGGTCCAAGCACAGCTCCTGTAGCTCCATGAGAATCTGCAACTCTGTGTTCTCCATAGTAAAAGCCAAAAGTAAAATCTGTCAACTGGACAAAGAGTTTTCAAAGAGAAACGTCTTCACTCCTGAAACTCTTTGTCCAGTTGACAGACTTTACTTTTGGATTTTACTATTTATTATTTACCTGACATGTTTCGGTGGAGGTGTGAGCTGACTGCTGTGACGTGTGTCTTATCTAGGCTATTGAATCAGGAAACGGAGCACACGGAGCATCAACAGAGGGCGTTTACCTTGGCTCACACATGGGACTCACTTCTCCAGAGACCACCACGCGAGTGGTCAGTCTGATAGATCTGCCAGATCTGTCAAACTGACCATGCCTGGGAACAACAGCTGATAAGTGACACATCACAGCAGTCAGCTCACACCTCTGACAAAGGCGGAAGTCCTGATGCCCAAACATGTCAGGTAAATAAGTAATTTGGTCAGGGACATATTTGCAAGGGGCGCCCATATTAGCAGAAGGCCTCGTAGTCACAGCTGGTGCTGCTTGAGGCTCCTCTCAGCCCCCTCCCAGATGTGGAGTTTATGAGCTGTGACGGTGCTGGCCAGGGTCTCCCAGTACGCCTCCTCTTTAGACATGCCCAGGACCTCCAGACTCTGCACACTCCACTCAGCCCTGGGCCCGGGGTCATTTACACACAGAGAGAGGAGCATTACAAGAGATTTACTCAAAAGCAACAATACCACTACTAGAAAGGAGAGGCCACAAAGCAGGTCCAAGGAGCATAAATCAAGACGATGGAGCCTACACCTTGTCACACCTGTGGGATGCAGACCTGTAGGGGGTGTAAGCTTCCCCAATTGCGTTACAGCTTAGAAATCTTAGTTCAGCAGAGGATCAGACACCAGGAAAACACTAGAATATACCAGTGGCACATGAGAAGGTCAGCAGAGGTGTATAGCAACCACATTTTGCTTTATCAAATGCAACAAACTTTGATCAGCATTTGTACAACTTTAATATTTTAGATCACTCTAGCCAGTTTAAGCTAACAAAACTAATTGCATTTAGTTTAGGCAAAAGATTAAAGTAAAGTATGTTTGTTTATCATGTAGTTTCTAATTAAATGTACCATACCCAGTAATAAATGCTCCAACCTTCCTTTCTTGTGATAGTCGATGAAAGACTTGAGAGCTTGGAGGATGTCAGTTGGGTCAATGGGGTCAGAGGTCACAGGAGCTGTGGAATTGGTCTGAACTTCACCTGTGGAGCACCTGGGTTCTGTAGACTGCCCTCCCTGCATTCAGTTGCAGTGAGTTACAAAGGCATGATCAGAACCATAACCAGGCAGTTTGAATGTCTTTCACTCACTTCACTTTGGTTGGGGCACTGCTGGCCATGTTTACACAGGAAATCCACCAACTGTGACACGTCCTTAATACCAAGAGTCTAAAGGAGGATCAATATGTAGTTAATATGGATTAGGTCAGATATAGTATTGTTAACACATTTTTCACTGAAGACAATTGCGGGAGGTGAGTAAGCTAACTAGAGAAACTACACTGCCACTATGGTAACTGCTGAACATTCCTCCATAGTCATACATGCTGTCCCCCCAGCGTGATATCACTGCAGAGTATCAATACTTACGTTAAACAGATAGCCCACTTTCGAGTCTGCTCATTTTCATCTAAGGCACTGAGCTCTTTCACTATTTTTACCTCAATCAAGAAATCCTCAAAAATACATGCTGTGGTTAGTTTTACAAACAATGGTTCAAACTAGTGTTGTCATGTTACTAAAATTTTTATTTCGATACTAGGAAAAGACTATAAAAAACACTCTCTTTTTAGACAATAGAACGTGATTTTCAACATTAAATTGTAGTACTTACTTTTATATTATCATGTGGTCTTCTATCTGTGTAATCCCTCAGTTGTCCAGGTAGGTTCCATAGTGGTCCATGGGCGTATACTAGTCTATGTGGTCTGATACTTGTTCTGATACAGCTCAAGATCATTCTAAAGCTATTCAGGAAAGATTCATTTCAGTCCTGTGAATGTGACTTTTTTAGTATCGATACCTCCTCAAATGAGTATTTAGTTTTGATAATAGTTTTAGTATCGATTAGTGTCTGATTTATGATACTTTTGACAACCCTAGTTCATACAGTTTTCATTCATCATGCCTTTTTCTTACTGCCTCTTCACATAGTATCTCTATGAGTCTGTATAGTCCTTGGGATGGTCACACTGCCCCTCTCCTCTGCTTTCCCCTCTTCCCATCTCCTCTCTGGCTGTGCTCCCTGCGTAGATACAGGAATTGCTGGTAGATGGTGGAGTCCAGATATAAAGCTCTCTCCAGCAGCTCTTTCGCCTCTGCGTCCACTGTCATCTACATGTTCTCAAATCACACAAATCATTTATTGTTTTGGACAATGCTGCTGCTTATGCTGCTTAAACTAAACTCACAGGACCTTCTTCTGGAGGAGTTCTTTGTCCTGGACTTTACACTTCAACTTCTTCAGCTGTTTGTTCATCAGCTATTTGTTATTTTCAGTGTTGCTGTCTTTGTTCAGTTTTGTGAGCTCAGACCTTACACTATGACACTGATCAAATGAGAGACACTAATGAGAGGTCCTTATATGATTTGTGGGAGAGAGGCAGCAGATGATAGACTCAAATGCTTGTGTTGAAGACCTTACCTGGATAGTTCAGCTTTGGTCTGCCTGAATTTGGCCCTGAGTTTAGTGTTTCCTGATGTGAGCCTCTTAGCTTTCTACTGGATGGCAATACTCTCTGATGCCACCTGGTGTAGCTCCAGCTCCTGGCTCTACACCACAAACAGCCATATGAGTCCAGTGGAAAGCTTGTTCATCATCAGCTTTGACAGACACTGAAACTGAAAAGCAGCGATGTTCTTGTGCCTGTTGATGTTAAAGTTTTCAAAGCATCTTTTGGTGAATTTGAGAGTCAGACTCATCCAGAGCCTGCTGCCTCCTCAGCAGCTTCTCCTCCTAACAACCACATCAAAACCACACAATAAAAAAGTTCAGCAAAAGTACAAACATGAAGTGTGTCCCAGACCTCTTCATAAGTCTCGCCATGCACTTGTCCCACGCACTCTTTTCATCAGCATGTTTAGTTTCCTCCTCTTCCTGCATATTCTGTTCATACAAGCACACAGATAAACAAGAGCTCCACAGTGAGAACATATTTCAATGTTCAAAGCTCTGACCTCCTTTCACTAGGCTAGCTCCTCCCTGTCAGCCCTGATCACACTCTGGTCCTGTTCATTCATCCTCTTCAGCATCAGCTGAAGATCTGTCTACTACTTGGACTGAACCACAACCCTCTCATCGCTGGCCTTCAGCTCCTGCTCACACCAAACAGTCTCGATGTTATATATTATTACACGGCCTAATAGCATACACAGGTTACCTGCTGAAGAGCATCCATGATCTGTCTCTTCTCGTTCAGGAGCTGCTCAAACAGCTGCTGCAGAGTTGCCTGCACCTCCACCTTCTCTTTAGTGCTGTGCCATGCTCTGGAGGTCTCCTCCATCTTGTCCTGGTTGGAGAAGTTATGATCTTCTAGAAGTGCTAGTCTAGAACACATTTCAGAAGTGGGTATGTGGGTAATGATGCTATAGATATTCAGAATAGTTGTGAGTTAAAGTCTGATTTTGCGGGCTTTGTCAGTCTCAGTCCTTCACAGCACTTGTCTGGCCTCAGCAGCAGCTTCCATATTGGTTACTGTGTTGAAATTTCTCTTCTGTTTGATGAACTTCTGAGATGCAGTCAAAATTCACAAATACTAACTTTAGTCATATACAAGATGTAAACAGTAAGCTTCTGAACAATATACTGTAAAATATGTTATTATACACATATTTTATAGTCACAAATAACTAACACATGATGACTAGTAAAACAACCCTTTTTCTCTTTGCTTGGCTCTGTCCTTGTATTGCTGTCCTTCTGTTTGGAGATCCTATATGATAAACACACGCCACCATAGTCACTGGTGTTAGCGGCCATGCAAACTTAAGCTTCATTTCTGGGCTTCTTTGAGGACTTGGTCATCTTGTCTACACTTTTAGTTGTGTTTGTATGTCTTTCAAGAAAACATGCAAATTTTAGATAAAACTAATTATTTCCAAAATATTAACTGTCATGTCGCTAACTGCTTGTCAACTGTTGTGAAACGGTTGCGAGGTGCTGCTGTATTTATGGTTGCTGTGGTAAAAAGCATTACTGTGTTAATTTTCTAAAATATATGTATTATTTATTTAGTATAATTTTGTCATGTTCACAAATACAATGTTGGTGGTTAAAAATTAGAACATTGTTCTCTGTGACTGAACACTAGATGGGGCCATAGCCTTATAGAACGTATAGAACACACTGAACGTGCTGAATCGGTGCAGACTTCTTGAAAGATTCTAGTCAAAAACCAAACAGCACGTTGCCTCACTGCCGTGTGTAAATAATCCATTGTGCTGGTGGTAATAACTGCCTCCAGTGATCCCTTTTCACTGTAGAGCCACATGGATGTACTGTAGTTGTGGACATGTTTGTAGTACAACTCAGTAAGAATGAAAGAAATGCTTTCGAGTCACACAGTTCGCTTTGTGCTGGTTTAAAGTAATAGTGTGTAACTTTCTTTAGGTGTAAAGTCAACTGCATGATTCTATAGCAATAGAAAGTTAAAACCATTACCCGCAAGAACATTTCCATGGAAACAAGCAGGAGGAGGCCCTCCTCCAGGCCAAAACAAGAGGCAGGTTTGTGGAGACACGGTAAGGACACATCTTTTTCTAAGTTTTTCAGTGCAATAAACACAGCCATAATGAAAAAAGCATTCAATTTTGTATCTAGTTTTCTGGCAAAAAAGTTACACACTGGCTTTAATCTTTTGCAAAAGAACACAGAAGGAGCAATGGTGGCTCAGTGATGCCCAGAGGGGAGCGCTCTTATACAGAGAAAGGGCAAAGTCAGATACAGATGCAAGTGAGTGCATCAGCAGCACCACGGCAAAGAACGGTGCAGGGTCTGATCTGTCTAATGAACGTGAATGTTTTTTCCCATTACAGTGTCACTTTAACAAGCCGGAACTGTCAAGGGAGCGTTCTGGCAACTGTTTTCTTTGTGGCATTGATGGAGGGTGACAGAATGATCATGAGAGATGAGAAAATGTGAAGGGGTCTAGAATACATGCGTGGCAGTGTGCGGGTATAAGGTGAGCGGATGAGATTTGGGTCGGATAAAACAAAAAAGATAAAAAGTGCCTTCACTTTCATACAGGATGATAGAAACGTTTTGTGTCTTGTTGTGACTAAAGTGATTTTAGACTCATAATATTTTTAACACAACTGCAGGACTCTAGGCTCACTTTTTTGGGAAGCCAAAACTATTTGTGAGTACAATGCTTCCGTACTATTGAGTGTTGCATATTTTAAAACACACAATGTAATCATAATTTGCTTAGGATACACTCTACCCTAAAGCACATAGACTGTGAAATGGGAAAAATAGCAAAATACAGTCCCTTTAAACTAAAAATACTTAAAAGAAAATCAAATATTGCTTTTACAGATTCCAATTATAACATGACTTAGGACAAAGCATTGTACATGATAACCAAGTTGTTGGTCACTGGTCATTGGTTCATTTGAGTTGCCAGTTTCAATGCTGAAATTCAGTTGGTTTAAACCTAAAAGGACTCTCTCTGATCTGAATCTTTGCTACCTAAACCCCAGAACCCCAGAACGCCAGAACCTGCAGCCAATGATCAGTCAGTGCTAGTGCAGCGTCTGCATCTCAGGGAGTGAACCTTGATGGTTCTAGGCTCACATTTATAAAGCTCACATAGGTTGAAAACGTGTGATCTATAAAATAATAATAATAATAATTTGATGTAAGAATGTGCACCATGTAAGTTCTGGGCTTTGCTTAACTGTACGTAGTTTGGGGAAGTAGTATTGGTGACACACGTGGTAAGATGGTGAGATGAGACCACTGAAAAAAATCTCAAAGTACAAACCTAAATAATATCCAAATCAAAAATGTCAATACACCACACCCATATAAAACAAGGGCATGGTAGCATGCCTCTCACGGGATCTAAGGTGTCCTCGATTGGTGCATTATGTGACAATATAAGTACTGCAGGGGTGTTGGGTGGCACTGCTGGAACAGTACATTGATTGTGGACTCAGAAGAGAGGGCTTTCATTGATAGGTTGCTTCCTAAGATGTCCCTCAGTCGTCCAGGTCTGATCCATAGTAAAAGCCAAAAATAAAATCTGTCAACTGGACAAAAAGTTGTAGGATTGAAGACATTTCGCTGCTCATCCAAGCTGCTTCTTCAGTTCTGGTCAGATTGCTGGTGGACACTGCCTTATATCTATCTACTGAAACTGAAAACAGCTTTTGTTTACAGTTTCTGTATGTAGGCTAGGTCTTTTGAGCTTGAAGGAAGGAGCTAACTATACTGAAACTGAAAACAGCTTTTGTTTACAGTTTCTGTATGTAGGCTAGGTCTTTTGAGCTACACTAAGTGTGTACTGTGTCTGAGACATACTTAGCATATCCATACAACTTTTAATGGGTGTTTTTCACACCTGTTAGTATGCTGGCTAGCTCAATTGTTCTCTTTGTTTCCTTTGTTTGCTTTGGGTCTGAGGATGGAGTTATAGATGGGGGAAAGATGATGTTTAAGGCCTCCATTCCTGTTCAAGGAAGGATTGTCTTTCCTAACAAAAAATGCTTCTTTAACTCCCCTCTCAAACCATTTCTTTTCTCTGGCTAAGATCTGTACCTCACTATCTTCAAAGGAGTGGTTAGTGGCTTTGAGATCGAGATGTACGGCGGACTGGGGTCCGGAGGAGCTCTCGCTGACCAGAACTGAAGAAACGGCTGAGCAGCGAAACGTCTTCACGCTTACAACTTTTTGTCCAGTTGACAGATTTTAATTTTGGCTTTTACTCTGTTGCTTCCTAAGAGCTGTACTTGTTGAGCTCTGCACATAATTGGTTTGTCTTGATGTAGAAGTCACTTGGACTAAAAATGCACATTGCCCACCTTGAATGTTCTCCACTGCTGCTTGACAGGGAGTTGCTAAACCATATTTCATTTTTTTTTTACCTGACAAATAAATTCAGTTCAGTTCTATTTGTTTGTTTCCATAGCTGTAGGATATCTCCACCCTCCTTGTCTGCTCTGATGCCTGCCAGGTCAGATGGCATAGGATGAGCACACGATGCATAAGGTTTGCCTACACTGGGGCGGAACAGGCCAACATCAAGAGGAAATTTGTAACGTTGTTTCACCACCAAAAACCCAAAGAACGACTCCCTGCTCAGCGTGAAGGGCACCTGCATTAGGGAGGATGTAATGCTTCAAGTCTTCAGGTGTGTCTGGAGCTGAGTGACTATCAGGTGTCTGGAACTTTCCGATTGGCTGTCAGGTGCTTCACAGAGCTTTCTGATTGGCTGTCAGGTGCATCGTAGAGCTTTCTGACTGGATGTCAGGGGCGTCACAGAGCTTTCTTATTGAATGTCAGGTACATAAACCAGCCTTAACATAACACCTTTGTGGGCCTCCATCTCAGTGAAGTTTGCTAAATGTATGAGAGGAATTCCATATATATGGTTCATTGGGGTGGGCTCAGGGTGGACACCTGGGTGGAATCAGCACAGCATGCTGGGTGTATGGTGGGTTGGGAGATAAAGGTTAAATGGTGTGCAGGTGTGATGTGAAGGCTTTTATAAATCACTTTTTTGTGGACATAAATTTTGACTTTCCTCTGTATGCACTTTTTCATTTACTGAGAAAAACTTGTATATAAAACTTGCATGTTTCCTCTGTAAGCAGGTCATAAGACCTGTTCCCCAGTTATTTTTCCATGGGCAGTAATTGACCAAAATGTGCCTTGTCTCAGTCCAGATATATTGTATACACGGCTCTTGAGGTCTGTGTATTGTCTACATCTAATTATAAAGCATTTTCTTTTGGGCTGTAAGATTCATTGTAGTCAAATCAAAATTGGAATGCTCACAATAAGGAAATCACAAAGGTTGCATTTTTTTCAAGAACCATCATTTCCTCCACAAACAGCAAAATCCTCTGTCTTATTCTGCAGAAAAACTGTTAACCCTGTAGCTCTCTACAAACATGTTCTGAAATGTGATTCTTGAAATAGTTTGTCATATTTCAGTCTTTCTGTCAATTCTTCTGGACTCATTTAAATGTGAACTTTGAACAGAATCCTATTATTAAAACCAATCACAAATCTAATTGCAATGGCAAAACCTGTCAAAAAAATCACAATTGGATATGCAACAATTGGATATACAATTGATAAGTGAGGAATAACTTTGGACCACTGCAGTTTAAAATGAACTACTTCTGGTTTTCCATTTTTTTTTGTAAAGAAATTAGGTACAGCAACTTTAAGATGCATATGACAGATTTTCATGTTTTCCTAATTCCGACTTGGTTTGGTACAAAAATACAGGAAGTAGCGGTGCACTGTAAAACAGAATCCCTCTATCTGTGTCATCAACACTGAAGACTCCATCCAAAATCCAACGGGACAATTTACACACAAGGGAAGGCATTTTTCTGACAGATTTTGCCCTTGTTTATTTTATGGTTGCTAGATAAAAATTATGGAATTACCTTTATGCATGGCATATCTGTTATCTGTGTCCAACCAGGAAGTAAAATTATAAACTTCACCAAAATGTAAAAAGTAGAAAAAAATACATAAGATTTTTTTGTAAAATCATAAAGGTCTTATATTATGTAAAATTGACTATTGTGAGCTTTTAGCCATGTTATAATGGCGTCACCTCATCAAAAATATACCTGGAGTTGTGTTTTGTTTCATTCACACATGTTTGAGTAACTCTTTAATATTAATAATCTATCTCCAAAGCTCAAAATGCTCCATTCCACCTTGTGATGTCATGAAGTGAAAGTTTTCAAGTTAATAGCTACATTTTACCTTTTGTTCAGTAGAGATTGGCAATTCCAGAGCTGAAATCATCCAAATGATTCTAGTGAAGGTGTATGGAGTTTAAAAACACAATGAAGCACTTCCTGTATAACCACATGACATCACAAGTTGGAACAGAATGTTTTCTATTTGAGAGAACTCAGCCTGAATATGCAGGATTTGTGTGTGAGAATGAGAACGTTTTTGATGAGGAAACAACACTATAACATTGGTCAGTGTAATATGGACCCTTTTATTGACTTCATTTTGGTGAAATGAATAGTCTAACCTGTCATATGCACTTTAAGGACCTGGCAACCCAAGTTTAGTTGTGTTTTTTTTTTTTTTTTTTTTAACTAGTAATGGCACAGGCTGCACCCTCCCTTTAACTTACTGTCAAACTGTCCCTCCCCCCAGCCCCTCCTCCTTCCCTGCATCCCCTCCCTGCTCTGCGCAGCTGAGAGGCTCTGCTCAGTCCTGGCCCAGTCCGGTCCAGTCCTGGCCTGCATGTCGGTGGAGATGCTGCTCCTTCTTGTCCTGCTTGGGGCTGGTGAGTGCCTTCATATTTCACATTCCTCTACACTTGGATTTGAGTTTAAAATGCTGACCAAACCTAAACTAAAACTTTTCTGTTGTCCAAATGTCATGGGGAAAGTTTTGACCTGAGGAGTGTTGTCAGGCTTTTATAATGTATTTTGGAAACTTGTGGAATTTACTCTTAGTTTTATTAATGTACAATGGAATGTATATCAGATTGGTGGTTAAAGTGCATTTGACAGATTAATATATTTTTCTAATTCTGTTCTTTTGACCTTTGTTAACATAATGGTTGCTAGGGAACCATTGTGGAATTAGTTCTACGTATGTCACATCTGCTGCCCATGTCCAACCAGGAAATAAAACAAACAAACAAACAAACAAACAAACAAACAAACAAACAAATAAATAGGAAGTAAGTAAAAAATAAAGGTAAGTAAAATGATAAACTTCACCAAAATAATAAAAAAAATATATAAAGGAAAAAAAAAAGTTTTGGTAAAACTTAAATACAGTGTTAACTGGTTCTGCTCCTCCTGCTCTGCTTCTGTCTGCTCCTCTGGCTCTGCTCGTCTGGCTCTGCTCCTGTCTGCTCCTCTGGCTCTGCTCCTCTGGCTCTGCTCCTCTGGCTCTGCTCCTCTGGCTCTGCTCCTCTGGCTCTGCCCCTGTCTGCTCCTTTGGCCCTGCTCCTCCTGACCTTTCCCTCTAGCCCTCTCCTCTAACTCTACTCCTCTGGCTCCGCTCCTGTCTGCCCCTCTGGCTCTGCTTCTCTGGCTCTGCTCCTCTGGCTCTGGTCCTCTGGCTCTGCCCCTGTCTGCTCCTTTGGCCCTGCTCCTCCTGACCTTTCCACTAATCTGGCCTATATCTTCCCTTCCTTTAATTTAGTGTGAAATATTAGAGGTAAAGCAATAACATCTCCATGGGGACAAGCAGGTGCCAGACCCATCACCAGAAAAGTTACACAATGTACCTTTAACAAAAGACATTTTGATATTTTTTTATCTATGACTCCTTTGGACAGCTGAATATAATAAACAACGAGCGCATAGCTTAGTGCCCATGAGGAGTGCGCAGATGTGAGAGGAGAGGAGAGTGCAGGCCACATGCTACTGGCCCTCTGCTCCTGACTGCTCCTGTCTGCACCTGTCTGCTCCTGTCTACTCCTGTCTGCACCTGTCTGATTCTGTCTACTCCTGTTTGCACCTGTCTCTGCTCCTCTGACTCTGCTCCTCTGGCTCTGCTCCTCTGGCTATGCTGCTCTGGCTCTGCTTCTGTCAGCTCCTGTCTGTTCCTTTGGCTTTGCTCCTCTGTCCCTGCTCTTGTCTGCTTCTCTGACTCTGCTCCTCTGGCTCTGCTCCTCTGGCTCTGCTCCTCTGGCTATGCTCCTCTTGCTCTGCTTCTGTTTGCTCCTCTGGTTATGCTCCTCTGGCTCTGCTCCTCTGGCTCTGCTCCTCTGGCTGACTGCTCCCGTTTGCTCCTGGCTCGGCTCTGTGTACTGGCTCAGGACATATGGTTCAGGCCAGACCCAATGATTCATACTCACCATAACATAGACCTTTTTTCATGTAAGCACCAAACCAAGCATTCAGTATTCAGTGTAGTAAATGGACTATCAATTACCATAGCAACAGCAATAACAAATTGAACCGATGTAGTCGGGTGTAGTATCATATGGTAAAGTGATTCTAAAGCACAATGTTAGCTAGAGGTCAGCCAGTTGTGCATTCACCACAGTTTGAGAACAGGGCCATACACAAGTACTGTTGAACATAGCCTACTGTGGTCCAGCCAGTTCACCAGTTAAATGTGAAATTTTATTGTTTCGCCTCGAATTGTCCACAGTATAACATTAATGATCCTATATTACGCAAAACTCATGTTACCTCATCAAAAACATACCTGGAAATGTGTTTTGTTTCATTCACACATGTTTGAGTAATCCTGGATTATTAGTCTGTCTGCATCTCCCATAATCAAAATGCTCTGTTCCGCCTTGTGATGTCATTTAGTAGTTGCTGCTGGTGCAACAAGGAGTGAAGCAGTCACAATGAGGCCAAAATAAGAGCTATAACCTCAAAGTTAGGCAATTCCATGTCTGAAATAATCTCCAAATGATTGTAGTGTAATCCAAATCCAAATTATTGTAGTGAAGGCGTATGGAGTTTAAAAACACAGGGAAGCATTTCCTGTATAACCACTTAATGACATCACAAGGAGGAACAGAGTGCTTTCAGTTTGAGAGAAGAACTCAGCCTAAATATGCAGAGTTTGTGTCTTAAAAAATGTGTGAATGAAACAAAACATAGTAACTCCAGGTATGTTTGTGATGAGGACACAACTTTATAACATAGATCAAAAACAGCACAATACAGGCCCTTTAAACATATCTATCTAGGAGATGTTTGTATTACTACAGAATGCATTAGAAAAACCTGCATTATTACCATGTACATCCTCACCTCTCCACAGATCTGACATGTAACTGGCAGCGTCATCTGCTTGTCTCCATAGTCATTTTAATGCCATAATGTGAAACATTCCAGGCAAAGCAACTACATCTCCATGGAGACAATCAGGCGCTGGACCCTGCACCAGAAAAAGTTATGTCTGAGTTGGTTAAGCCCTGGTTTAGGGTTAAAAGGAACAGGTCCACACATCTGGTATTAGCACGCAAGTAGTGACATTTCTGTCTTTCTTCAGACATAAGCTTCGTTTAGTTCTGATATATCAGTTGGGTGATATATTGAGTCAGCAATATCAGCAGTGCGTGTGGGCAGGCCACTTTGGATTCAAAAACATATCAGTCGGTCTCATATATTGGAAGAATGGGTGTTTTGCAGAAACAGATAAAGCTGTGTGCTACAGTAAGACAGTGGACAGATTATTATATACATTTTTTTTTAATCACAAACTGCTACTCGATTGATGTATGTTATGATAAATAATTACCAATAATAATTAAAACTGCAAACATTGATAAAGGGCCCTCGCAACCCTTGCGACCCTGGAAGGACATGCCACAGTGGGAGAGCTGCATATCAACCTTTGCTTGACATGTGATTTAATATTTCTAGTGTCATGTTGGAGATAAGTGCTTACGGCCCATTGTGACTTTGCAGGGGGCGCTGGAGAGCCATTTTTAAAAATAGAATTTTATTCCACACATCATTTTGTCCAGCTTATCAAAATACATAGACGCAATGTAACCCACTTCAAGGTATGTACACGTCTCGACCTCTAGGTTCGTAGGAGCTGAGATACAGCAACAACAAATAGACACAGGTAATTGTAGTTAAATGTGAACTTTTAGTTAGAAAAATATAAAAGCAGTGCACAGTACATTTACAATTACAACATATGGGCCCAGAATAAACTAAAAATAAAAGTGTCCCTTGGGAAATGTTTTTTCTAGAAAGTGTTGCCTTGCAACTTCAATCAATGTTCAAGTCAGTAAGTCAGGGGAATAGTCAAGTCATGGAATGTATCCAAAGTAGGCTCTTGTTGGTGTCAATCAGTGGGACTGACACAATCTTACCAAAGGATCCGTTGTATGGGGTGGTAGAGGGCTACAATTCAGCTGGGAGGCTCGCCATCAATGGATCTCATCAGACTCATTAGACACCAAGGCTGAGCATCACTTTTCCTTTTCCAAGTCAAAAAACCTGACCTGTATTTACAAAACAGGTTTTATGATCCAAATTCTCATGTATGCAATTGCAATTAGGTTCATTAGATTCACATAAAGGTCCCTATAAAGTTGTTGTACAACATAAATTTATCTTATCAAATGGAAAATAACTAAATATAGCTAACAGGTAGGTAACTACAGTTACTCCCCAAATAAATGTCTCCTATTGTTAAAATATATAATTTTAACCCATAGTAACTTCAATGAAATGTAATAATATGATCACATTTTACCAATGCATTCACTTATTTATAAAAAACACATTAACTTTTACAGTATAATGCATAAACCATATTTTCTGATGTGTATCGTCTCACTTTGCAACCCCTTTTAACAGGATTTTAGAAATGAAAGAAAGAAATGAAATACATAGTTTTAATTAACAAAAATCACAGCTTTGCTGGTTTTACCCATTTTAGATCATTTAAAATGGCAATTTTATCTTCAAATGCTTTTTACTTTAAGAGTCACATTTAACGGGTGTGACTAATTTCTTTTGCAGTGTATAATATCCATTTATTTAAAATGTAATTGCTAACCTTTTATTGCACATGGGTTTTGTGTCTTTTGGCCAAGTTTGAAGTGTTTTTGATGAAAAGTGTTGGAGGAGATGTCAAAAGATTATGATGAGTGATTTTGTTAATCCTGGTTTTGGGATTCTGTGGGGTTTAGGGCAGTGTCATAATATAAATTTTTACATGATATGACCTATTTTTGATGCTAAGTTTCATCTGTCTATGATGACATTTTTCTGGGCCAGGCTCTCATTGGTGCAATGTAAATCGATTTTTGAGGTGGTGCTACTGAGCCGTCTTTCATTATTTTTTCTCGGGATCTTCGCTCAAAATTAGAGCTCACTGATCTCTAATTTTCAATACCACTTAACTGTCTATACATTATTGTTTACTGCTTGATTTTTGTACAAAAGGGCTGTCGCATGAGGCGGAAGAGTCGCTGTCGCTTAATTAGAAAAAACATATAAATAGTATATTGTTTAGTAGTTGGTGGTGTAAATGGTTAACCTGATGCCCATTTGACCTGTCTGTGTACAGCTGTGGCAGGGGGACAGAAGGCCCCGGGCTCCTGCAGCTTTGAAACTCACATGTGTGGATACACCTCAGACCCGGACTACAGCCCCTGGAGCCTGCACTCAGAAGGTACAGTGCCACCTACTGTTCATGTACACCTGCATGGAATACATTATTTTTGTTGATCCAGTTGAATTTTATATGCTTCCAGAAGTGATGGGAAGAATACTTTGAATGTATTTAGTTACAGAATACTGAATACCTGCATTAAAATGTATTTTGTAATGTATTCTGATACATTGGCCAATCAGAGTACTGTATTCTAAATACTTAAAATACTTTCACACAGAGCTGCATCTAAATTATAGTGTAAAGACGCAACATAGGATTAAAAACAGCTTTATGTTTGTTCTGCATTTCCTGTCATTAACTGGAGAAGGAAAAATTACATAAGCATGAACCACAAGAGCAGTGTTTTATTTTATATTTATATTATTTACATAATTATGTGCAGTTTGAAGCCTAATTGTGTTATCAAGTACCGCCATGTATTCCTTTGAGGAAAGTAACTCTAAATACCACCAAATGAAAAAGTAACTGTACCTGAATACAGTTACTCAAAATTAGTATGAATATTTACATGTATTCAGTTACTTCCCAACACCGCCTACCAGAGCCCTAAGGTCTGCAGAGCCAGGCTTGTGAGCAGAGGGGACAGCATTTTCAGTCATAGCTCCTAAACTCTCTCCTTAACCCTCTCCACATCCGAGCTGCACAATCTCTTGAGCATTTTAAAGCTTTATTTAAGGCTTATTTTTATCAATCAATCATTTATCATTGATGTTTGACACAGTTTGAGCAGATACCATGGTCTGTTTTTGAACATTGATGCATGGCTTTGTTGTATTTTAGTATTTGCTCTGTTTTGTGATACTTAATGTTATGGGCATAGCTATAGACCCGAGTAGTAGTAGTAGCAGTACTTGTAGTAGTAGTAGTAGTAGTAGCAATACACTATGACCAAGTGCAGATTGCTGGGCTAGGACCAGAAGGCTAGAGACGCCTCGTTCATAGAATACAAAAAGTTCATTGAGTAGTTCACAATGAAAAACAATCCGGCTGGTTCAGTTTATATACCCCACAACCCCCCTCAGCTCAGTTCATGTGCTGCAATATGCTTAGAGTACAAATATACTAATTGTTCATAAATACGTTGAGGTAGACTGTTGTATCAAACAAACCAAAAGGTGAGGTGTGAGGTAAAAGACTGGCTACAGTGAGCCGCCTACCCGACCCGACAAGAGCAGGTGCAGTTCAATGTAGAGAGAAGTCTTCAGATTAAGGCTCGAGGGTTATTCCACAGCTCGTCAAGGAATGAGAATCTGGCCAATTCCCCTTTATATCTCAGAATCAAATCTCACTCCCGATGCATCAAGGACCTGATGGTGAAACACATTAGGGGTGGCGCAGGTAAACAGACAGAAAGTAAAACTAAAGAAAACACAGGTAGAGAGACATGTTAAAATAAAACAGGGTCAAACCTGCAAAGGAAATAGCACCAACAAAGCAAGTGTCTAATAACACTGGAGAGGTTTCAGAGAACACAGACTTTTTAGCAGACAGGCAGCCTTTGCAGTTTTCACCATCTGATTTAAATGATAGTTCCTCTGCCCTGAGTGTGGCTGATCTGATCTGCTGCACATCTGGTCCATCTGGAGGAGAGAGAGAAGAGAGTCCTGCTTCTATTTATGTAAGGCACACCCAGCACTGGCTCTGAGCACGCTCCAACATGTGGCCTGTGTGGAGCTGAGCAGATAAGAGCAGAGGCGCAGGGTCAGGCTGATCTGAATGTGAATGGATCAACGTGCTCATGACTGCTTTAAAGGAACCATATGTAGTGCTCTTTAACAAAGTTACTACAATCATAACTGAACCTGTGTTGCCAGTGCCTTAACCTGCAGATACAGAAAACATACAAGTTTTTCTCATTCTTAGTATATGGACATGTCATGCCTCATGTGAAAGCTCAGAACCTCCAGAATTCACTCATTGAGCTGCAGAGGCTGCACTAGCAATGATTAATAATTGGGGTTTAGGTATTGACTATTTAGATCAGAGAGAGTCCTTTAGGTTTAAATTATTGAATTCAGCATTGACACTGGCAAGCGAAATGAGAGGCTCATGTGAGGCTTGTTCTGTTTTTTGATCAACAATTAAGAATAAATCAGTATTAGAATTGTTATCAGTAAAAACATATTTGATTTGAACACTTTACAAAGTTTACAATTACAAAAGCATTGTAAATCATTCCTTCAACAGTTGTATTCAGAAACAGGTTGATTGTCCAGCAGGAGCAGCAGAGTGCAGTTGAATATTTCAGATAAATGTATTGTTTAAATGTTGTTTAATGTCTGGATTTTGAAAGCTTCCTGATTGGTGATTATTTAGTAATTAAAAATGCCTTGCACGAATGAAACAAAACTCCAGAGATAAATGAAATATCAAACGTAACCCTAACCCTAGTATATTTTAAAAAAAGAAAAAAATCTGAAAGCCCACTTCTGATCATGCCAGTGTTCAAATTACCTTCACTACTAATGTCTAACCAAATTTGACGCTAGCAGCTACCTTTAGCCTCATTTGCGTCGCTTCAGTCCTGATTGCTGGACATTTATCTCTTTGCTTCTTTGATTTAGGTTTAGATGTATGAACCCATCGACACTGTATTAATACAAAAAGCACTTAAAGGATCCATATTGAGCTATTTTCTGATCTATGTTATAATGTTGTTTCCTCATGAAAAATGTGTTTTGTTTCATTCACAC
Source organism: Periophthalmodon schlosseri (assembly GCA_000787095.1). Lineage (NCBI taxonomy): Eukaryota > Metazoa > Chordata > Actinopteri > Gobiiformes > Gobiidae > Periophthalmodon > Periophthalmodon schlosseri. The sequence goes on from KN469899.1 coordinate 19,264, forward strand.
ATGTACACAAACCCTGCATATTTAGTTCTTCTCTCAAACAGAAAACACTCTGTTCCACCTTATGATGTCATGTGGTAATACAGGAAGTACTCAACTATGTTTTTAATTCATTCATTTCAATTGAGAATTTGACAAAAGATTTGCAGCTAAATGATGATATAAAATAGCTTGATTTGTGTAAAAAGTTCAACAACTCAACACTGCACCGATTCTCTGGGAGGCTCTGTAGTCCATATAGAACTTATTTGTTGTCAAGATCGACAGCCCCATGCAAAATAATACAACCCCAATGACAATGGTGGCGCCCACTACAGAGTTAAAAGGTAGACATTTACTGTATATAGGATCCAGAAATCTGTGAGTAGAGCCAAGTTACTCCTAACAAGTTACACTAACAAGAGCAGAAGGAAGGGCATTGTCTTCTCTTAAATTGGAACTAAACACTGGGCAGTACCTGGAGGGCTAAAGGGAAGGATAAGGGGGAGAAGAGGGGTAGGGTCTGGGGGTATAAAGAGCAGTGTGATTGGTCTAACAGGTATCCACACTTCAAACTCTGGCCCTGCAGCCAGGTGTTTGTAATCAGAAACACTTGGATGGAATCAGGGCAGTCTTGCGTGATGTCACTAACTACTTGAAATTGCAGAGGCCACTTTAATGCTTAATGCTCGAGATGATTAATTTAATCAGTCTCTTGTTGTAGAGAGGAAAACTGTGCCATGTTGTGTTCAGGGACAAACAAATCTAAAGAAAATAAACTGACTGACTGTCTGATCTCCTGCTCCTTAACTCTATACATTTATGGGGTTATACTCACCTGCACTAGGAGGGTTGTCAAAAGTATCAAAACTAGTATCGAAACTAGATACTCATTTGAGCAAGTATCGATGCTAAAAAAGGTCACATTCACAGGACAGAAATGAACCTTTCCTGAATAGCTTTAGAATGATAGATGATTTAGCAGTATCAGAACAAGAATAAGACCCTATAAACTACTATATGCTCATGGAACCTACCTGGACAACCGAGGGACTACACAGATATAAGGCCACATGGTAATATAAAAGAAAGCACTACCATTCACACTCTATTGTCCAAAGAAAAAGTGTTTCTTCAGTATTGAAATTGAGTTTGAAATTTTAGTATTGCGACAACACTACTTTTTTCTGTGTTTTATATCTGATTGTAGTTTTCTCTTGATTGACAGATTGCATGTTTGTGGCTGTGAAAAGTATTTGGGATTCTAAACAGAATAATCTTGTATTGTAAACTGGGAGCAGCAGCAGGGATCCCTCAGTTTATGCTCTGACACATAAACACATGTGCTGGACATTGATTTCTCCACACTCCACCAAATGTTCTTACACAATCTGCCTTTGAATGTGAGGAGGAGCCACTCTGCTGACACACGATTAAAGGAACTAACAATGCCCCCGAGATACGAGGTAAAGGAGTTCAAATCAAAAACAACTTTTACCAATAACAGTTCTAATGCTGATTATTCTTAATTACAAAAACATTGGACATGATGGCCCATTCATTTATGTTATAATTTGATGTTTGCATGTGTCTCTCATCAATCCAGTTGGTTTAAACCTAAAAAAGTTAATTTTTGAGGTTCTGAGCTTTCACATGAGGCATGGCCTGTCCATATATTGAGAATGAGAAAAACTTCCTCCTCTATCTACAGGTTAAGACTCTGACAGCATAGGTTCAGTTGTGATTGTAGTAGCTTTAAAACAATAGGAACACAGGCACTGTATTCTTCGTCCCCTTAACCATGTGTATTTCACGTTGTATAGGCTATTTTTTTGATGAGGCGTTGCATCAGATTTAGGTACTTGGTTAGTACTTGGATGGGGGACTGCTGGAAATACCAGGTGCCACAGTGGGGCAACAGTGGCTCTAATGCGGACTGTTATATTGCCTATATTGCCATATAAGACAAATGCATTTGTAATATAAAACAATAGGTAAACGTCACTAAAAGTTAAAGAAAGAATTAAAATGAGTAGAATTACTCTGAACTACAGGTCAGAGTCATTCAACTAATGGAATTTTCGTCTTTGAAAGTATTGCTCAAGTCAATTGCAAAATCGTATAATTGAAAAAAGTGTTTGTTCTAGCCCTGGGACCTGGAACAAAGCTTTTTAAGTATGTTCTTCCTTTGATTTTTTACAACTCATAAATAATCCTTTTTCGCAATAAAGCAATACAGCTTTTTCAAAGAACATAGTACGGTTTACAAACATGTCCAGAACATGTGAAGTACTTGGAGGTGCAGAGAGGCTGAGCAGGTTGGACACACCTGATAACAGCATGCAGCACTGAGGGACAGGCTTCTGTTTCCTGTTCCTTTTTATGGAGCTGATCTGTCAATCACTCTGTGTCCACACGTGCGTGTACTGGACCCTCACATTATCCACTCTACTACCGCAATGAGGCACTTAAAAGTACACTGTCACTATTGATCGGATTAACTTTGGCACTTCGACCACAGCATACATAGACTCGTAGAACATCCTGCAGATTGTCCTGCAGATGTCAAAGCCTCTTCAGAAAGTAGAGGTGGCTTTGGCCCTTCCTGTACATAGCGTCCGCTTGCTGTAGCCTGCTCAAGTCCAGTTTATTGTCCAAGTACACCCCCAGGTACTTGTACTCCACCATGTCCACACTGCCCCCTAGAGGAGGTGGGGGTCACAGCACCGTTGGTCCTCCTCAGGTCCACCACCAGTTCGTTGGCCTTCGGCACGCTGAGCTGATGATGGTTCCTCTCACTCCAGGGGACAAAGTTGTCCACCACAGTCCTGTACTCTCATCAATATGGACAATTGTCCAGCAGGAGCATGGGTGATGGAAACTTATGGGCTGAGCATTGGACAGAATTGTACTGCTAATCATAAGAAGGGTCCAAATAGGGCCTGGGAAAGAATGCGAGACTACTCAAGCATGCATGAATGACATTTAAAACCTCTTTAGGAATGTTTTTGATAAGGAAACAACATTATGACAAGGTAGAAAACTATCTCCCCTGGGGCTTAGACACTGGTGGTGAAGAGGAGGAGACGGACAGGCTGATTGGGGGTGATTTGTTGAGGTCAGGAGTACCTAGACGATGGATTATATTATTGTGTTTGTTTTATTGGTTGATTGGTGAAACCAGAGTGCCCAGAGAAAACCCAAAACACAGGGAGAACATGCAAATTCCCCACCAGATTGTAACTTAGGATTTTATTGCTGTAATGTGAAAGTGAACCCCAGGACACCCATGTTTGGCTTAAGCAATTACTGAGACCATGTGTTGTAATGTTTTGATTAATGCTAGGTTAGTTTTGGGTTGGGTGATAAAATAACATTACATTGAAGTCACACTGTGCTGGATCTAATGTTAAAGGGGTGGTGCCAGTTTTTCATGTGATCAATTAAAATGTGTTTTTCCTCATTGTAAAGGAGTTTATAATAATGCATTGATTCCATACTCAGTGGTATTAAACTACTGAAGCGAACCTGCCAAACCCTTTCCTGTAATACTCTCACACCAGATTCAAAGTGGGTGTCCCAGCGGTCTCCTATCCAAGTACTAACCAGGCCCGGCCCTTCTGAGATCTGAAGAAATCAATGAGTCAAATGCAGGACAAATTTTCCTTTGGGGACAATAAAGAGTACCATAATACCATTAACCTTAAAAGGGCCCATATTATGCTATTTCCAGATCTATATTATGATGTTGTTTCCTCATCAAACATACTTGGAGTTGTGTTTTGTTTCATTCACACATTTTTAACACACAAATCCTGCATATTTAGGCTGAGTTCTTCACTCAAACAGAAAACACTCTGTTCCACTTTGTGATGTCATGTGGTAATACAGGAAGTGCTCCACTGTGTTTTTAGACTCCATGCACCTTCAGTAGAATCATTTGGATTATTTCAGTCCTGGAAATGCCAATCTCTACTGAACAAAAGGTAAAAGGTAGCTGTTAACTTAAAAAGTATCGCTTCATGACATCACAGTGTTGAATAGAGCATTTTGAGATTTAGAGATGCAGACAGACTAATAATAAAGGGTTACTCAAACATGTGTGAATGAAACAAAACACAACTCTATGTTTTTGAGGAGGTAACAACATTATAACATGGCTTAAAGTTCACAAGAGTCAATGTTGGCTTAATAAGGGACCTTTAAGAACCTATGGAACAGTGGACAGGAGAGACGCTTTTCCATATCTTGAGCCTGAGTGCACCACAGACTAGTCCTCTAGCAAAGGTACTGCTGACCAAACCTAGCCATGATCTGAAGATGGGTCTCCAGACAGCTCCAACAGATTGTCCCAGCTGCACTGAAGGATGGGTCAAATGCAGAGGTCATATTTTCCATCATAATATCAGTGTTTATGGCCATGAAACCATCCTCTGAAATGGTTCATAAATTCCCACAGCACTTGACTGTTTGGAGCAGTCCTGGTGTGCAAATGTGTAATGCTCACACAGCACACACAGTTTGAAGTTCAATCAAAGCAAATCTCCTCAGAATGACTTCAGCCCTGCACAGGAACTAAACCAGACCAGAAAACAGCACAGAGCAAGAGACACAGGGGAGGGGAGAGGACACAGAGAGAGAGAGAAGAGGAGAGAGAGAAGAGGGGAGAGAGCAGAGGACAGAGAGAGGGAGAAGAGGGGGGAGAGAGAGAGAGCAATGGAGAGAAAGAAGATGGGAGAGAGCAGAGGAGAGAGAAAGCAGAGGATATAGAACAGAGAGCAGAGGACAAAGAGAGAGAGCACAGGAGAGAGAGAGTACATGAGAGAGAGAAGAGGGGAGAGAGCAGAGGAAAGGAGGGAAGACAGGAGAGAGCAAAGGAGAGAAAAAAGAGAGTAGAGGAGAGAGAGGGGGAAGATAGAGAGAGGAGACTGAGGACAGTGCAGTTTCAGAAAGCACATGATTAAACATGAGTCAAAAAGGTGGAATTAGGCAAAGGCTGTTTTTCATCTGTTGTCCCCTGGCCCTGATATTAGAGGAGTAATACAAAATAGCATTCACAGGGCAAAACAGACACATACAACACAACAGGTTCTAGTCTTCAGTGTTGCCAGGTCTATGGGTTTACCAGCCGTTCTCTCGGGTGTTTGGTGAAGGCCCTGTATGTGGTTTGCTGTTTAATGTCCTCTGGTAAGTCTGCAAAGATCTGACCAATTTAAGTATGGAGAGAAGTAGACCAGCAGAGAGAAATAAAAAAGGGGAGAGAGAGGAGAGGAGAAGACGGGAGGAGACTGAGGGGGGTGAGTGAGAATAACGAGGATAGAGTGAGGAGAACGAGGAAGGAAGGAAGGAAGGAAGGAAAGAGGGAGGGGAATAGCAGAGTGACGGGCAGAGGAGAGGGGAGAAAGAAGAAAGGGAAAGATAGAAAGATGAGGGGAAAAGAGAAAGGAGAGTGGGAGGAGAGGGAAGAGAGGGTGAGCAGAGTGTGAGGAGAAGGCAGAGAGGGAAAGGAAAGATAGAATGATGAGGGGAAAGAGACAGGAGAGGGGGCGAATGGGAGGGGAGGGGGGAGGAGTGGGGGAGAAAGAGGGAGAGCAGAGTGTGAGAAGAGGGGAGAGAGGGAAAGGAAAGATAGAAAGATGAGGGGAAAAGAGAAAGGGGGGAGTGGGAGGGGAAAGGGGGAGGAGAGAGAGGAGAGGGTGAACAGAGTGTGAGGAGAGGGGAAAAAGAGGGAAAGGAAAGATAGAAAGATGAGGGGAAAAAGGGGGATGGGAGAGGGGGAGAAAGGAGAATTTGCGGAGGGGGAGATAAGAGTGTGAGGAGAGAGAAAGAGAGAGGGAAAGGGCAGAGTGACGGGCAGAGGAGAGGGGAGAGAGAGGGAGAGGAAAGATAGAAAGAAGAGGGTAAAAGAAAAAGGAGAGTGGGAGGATGAGGAGAGGAGAGAGAGAGGAGTGTGAGGAGAGGGGAAAAGAAGAGAGAGGAGGGGGAGAGGAGAATGTGAGGAGAGGGGAAGAGGAGAGAGAGGAGGGAGGAGGAGGGGGAGAGGAGAGATGGTGGGGAGAGGGAGAGGAGAATTGAAGAGGGGGATAGGAGAGAAAAGTGGAAAAACAGGCGCAGAGCTGGCACTAAGGAGCAGAGCCATTGGAAAGAACAGCATCATGGAGGCTCCACAAAAAGTTAAACTGCACTTGGAGCAGGGACTGCTCTGAGTTTCAGCAGGTTTGTGGTGAAGCTGGTACAGAACCTCTAAACTCTGCCACAGGCCACATATAAAAGAAAAAGAAAAACAAATAAAAAAGGTAGAGGAGATGGAGGATGGTGAGAATAAATGGAGTGGTGTTAAAGAGGCTCTATGTAACCTTTCTGGTAGAGTGTCTGTCACCTCTATATTTCCATGGAGATGCTATTTCTTTGTCTGGAAAGTTCCACAGTAAGGCAATAAAAGTATCTATCTCCATGGAAATCAGCATGTTACAGGCATAAACTGTATCTATAAATGGACATAGCTAACCTGCTAGCCACCGCTTTCCAAATAGGCAGTATCGGCGCAATTCACCTCCATTGAAAAACTGTCGCCCCTCCCTCTAACTTCTGCTGTCAGGCTTGTCATTTTCATCTTAAAAGGTTCGTATTAACTGGCTCTTATGCTTTTATTTCACAATTTTGTCTGTAAATCAAGATATGAACATTAATAACAGAAAAATCGGGTGCCTTCTATTCCAGAGGTTGTTCCCGCTAGCGTTAGCAACAGGTTTGATTGACAACATTGCAAAGCACCTGCCCAGTACAAAACCACTGGTGCAGGCAGGAAGGGGTGTTACCTTCAACCACCTGGCTCATGATTGGCTCTTTGAAACATGTGCTTGGATTTCCAAATATGGATCTTGGCTCCAAATTCGCCCCTATAACTGCTAGGCATGATGAGCTTCATTTAACTAGAGCCAAACACATGGGTGATGTCACACTCACTCTTTACACTGTCTATGGTTTAATGTCATACTTAGAACATTCCTGGTGCCAAACCCCACACCAGAAAAGTGGCACAGTGCACCTTTAACAAAAGAAAAATATAAAATCTGTCAACTGGACAAAACATAGGAGTGAAGACGTTTCGCTGCTCATCCAAGCCTCTTCTTCAGTTCTGGTCAGATCACTGGTGGACACTGCCTTATAACTATCTGAAGGGAGGAGCTAGCTACACTGAAACTAAAAACACCTATTGCTTATAGTTTCTGTTTGTAGGCTAGGTCTATTGTGCTACCCTAAGTGTGCACTGTGCCTGAGTCCTAGTTAGCATAGTCATTCAAGTCCCTAATGAGTGATTTCACTAGCATCTTGGCTAGCCCTATTGTTTTCTTGTTTTGCTTTAGGTCTGAGGATGGAGTTACAGATAGGGGATAGATGATGTCTGAGGACCCGTTCCTATTCTAGGAAGGATTGTCTTTCCTAACAAAAATGTCTTCTTTAACTCCCCTCTCAAACCTTTTCTTTTCTTTGGCTAAGATCTGTACCTCACCATCTTCAAAGGAATGGTTAGTTGCTTTGTGATGGAGATGTGGTAGTGATGGAGTGGCTGTTTAGTTTCTCCAATATAACACTCACTGCAGTCTTTACTACACTGAATGGAGTAGACCACATTGCGACTCCAGGTAGAAGTCTTCAGGAAACCCACACACACTGACCAATACCTGCTGTTTGATTCACACCATCCACTGCAGCACAAACTTGGAGTTATCCGTACGCTACAAAACAGGGCTCAAGTGGTTCCTATGTGTTACAGAGGGAAAAGTGAAGGAGGAAAAACACATGGAGAAAGTTTTCTCTGCTTTTGGATATCCAAAATGGGCCTTCAATAGATCTAAGAGAGCTAAAAAACAGGACAACAGGGGATCTAGAAGGAAAGGTGTAACCATTCTTCACACAGCTGGTGTGTCTGAAAAGCTTCAGAAATTCCAGTCTATTTCAAACCTACAAACACTTTAAGACAGGAACTGGTTCACCCAAAGGACAAAAGTCCGAGCCATAAAGAAAGCAATGTGGTCTACTACATTCAGTATAGTGAAGACTGCAGTGAGCGTTACATTGGAGAAACTAAAAAGCCACTCCATAAAAGAATGTACCAACACCATCGCGAGAGCTCCTCTGAACCCCAGTCTGCCATACATCTCCATCTCAAAGCCACAGTTTACTCTTTTGAAGATAGTGAGGTACAGATCTTAGCTAAAGAAAAGAAAAGGTTTGAGAGGGGAGTTAAAGAAGCAATTTTTGTTAGGAAAGACAATCCTTCCTTGAACAGGAATGGGGGCCTCAGACATCTTTCCCCTATCTATAACTCCATCCTCAGATCCAGAACAAAACAAAGAAAACAATAGGGCTAGCCAAGATGCTAATAGGTGTGAACACTTAGTGTAGCACAATAGACCTAGCCTACAAACAGAAACTGTAAACAATAGATATTTTTAGTTTCAGTGTAGATGGCTCCTCACTTCAGATAGTTATAAGGCAGTGTCCACCAGTAATCTGACCTGAACTGAAGAAGCGCCTTGGATGAGCAGTGAATCATCTTCACTCCTACAACATTTTGTCTAGTTGACAGATTTTATATTTTTCTTTTGCTATGGATCAGACCTGGACAACTGAGGGATTACGCAGATATAGTGCACCTTTAACTCTCTCATTCTCCACTCTGCAGGTCATTTTGTGGCAGTGGAGGCAGACTCCAACCGGGCGGACAGTGCGGAGGACACAGGGGAGAACATTGAAGAGGACAGCACATACACCCAGAGAGAGACCAGGGGGACAACCAGGGGGTTTCTTCTCAGCCCCCTTCTGGAGCTAAGCGAGTGGAGCTGTCTGCGGCTGGTGTACCAGGTGACTGTGGAGGGCAGCTTGGACTTACTGCTGCGCTCTGAGGGCCAGAGTTTTGACCGGCCGCTGTGGAGCACCAAATCACCCTCTGAAAGCTGGCTCATCTCCAGTGTGGATCTCAGCAACATCACAGTGCCTTTCAGGGTAACTATTCTACTCTGCACAGTTGTATTAGCATGACATTATTTAGTAGGGGGAGTGTGTTAAAAGCTCTACAATTTGCTTTATTTAGCCTCAGTAGTTTGAATCATACTAAAACAATAGCTGCAAGTTTATAGATTTACAGCTTTGCAAAGGCATTCAATGCAAAAAGTCTGGTGGTTCAAGTACATGCATTATGTATATTGAAAACATCAGTGGAGCATTAGCTGCTAAATCTGTGAAATACTGTGAAATACTGAAAAACCTAGCTACAAGATCACAGAGAAGGGTCCCTGAGCACTGCGTTGTGGGGCTCACTGCTTCTGAGGAGATGCCCCAGCGGAACTTTAACAGTAAACCCATGTTTAGGCAATTTTAGTGCAAACTAGGTAAATTTGCACCTTTCTGGTCTAGTCTGGAGTGTGTCATAGCTCCAGTGGCCACTGCAATTTCAAGTAGTTGGTGACATCTCACAGGACTACCCTGACTATAGCCAAGTGTTTATGATTACAAACACCAGGCTGCAGGGGTGGAGTTTGAAATGTGGATACCTTTCACACTGTTCCTCATACCTCCTTCAACTCACAAAGGATCCAATCGTAATATTGTGCCTAAATATCAATGATTCAAGAAAAGACACTGGTTCAGGTGACACAGTTGGACCATGCCAGTTTACCATTGGTAAACCCATTGTTCCCAAGTTCTAGTTCAAGTTCAAGGTCAGTTCAAGTCCATCTGTGGTGTTTAGCTCATTCAGGTAACAGAGCTGAGTGCCTTATTAACCCCAGGCCTGGTCTGAGGCTGCACAGGAGATTGACAGGCTCATATGTATTTGCCTCTGTGTTAACTCTGACTGTCAAATTCCATCAGCATCAGCACTAAACACCCTCTCTGCAAAATTAGCTGCCCGTCATGTTTAAATGTTGTTTTTCTTAATTAACAACATCTGCGCACCACTGTGTCATATACATCTTCACTGGACTGTGCTCATTTCTGCTCTCAAATTGCCTTTACTAACTTTGAAGCAAACAGTTTCTGTTGTTAACCTTATCTACACTTTCTCCTTGCGGCCCCTGCTGAAAGAGTGGCATTATGAATGCTCAGGAAATCAGGAATGAACTCCTTCTAAACGTTTTCCATATGTTATTTAAAGGTAAAGGCTATGAAACCTTTCAGATGGGGCAGTCCGCCACTTGATTGTCTTACCTATCTTGTATTTATTAAAACAGGTGTATAGGCAATCATTCAATTCTTTCTGCACTGCCCTCTAGCGGTCAGTATGGATGAAATAGAACTTGCATTTATTCAATTACAGGCATTTTTTTATTGCTTGGGGAAAAAACCCCTCTTAATGTGAGCAGGCTCTTCTCTTCCTAGATATAACCTGTAACTTAGCCTTCCAGGCAAAGCAGTGACAGCTCTATGGCTCAAGCAGGTAGCGGACCCTGCACCAGAAAGGTTACACAGTGAACCTGTGATTTATCCTTCATAAAATACTGAGATGCTCAAAAGTAGAAACCTGAAAGCAAACAATATAGGACACAGGACAGGAAACTAAATCAGAAGCAGACAGACCAGTACACTGCAAATATATAGGCCGCATTTGAATTATCATTACGGCCCAAATCCCCTAAAATTTTATATCCTCATCAGAAATGTGGCGAGAGTTGTGTTTTGTTTCATAACATGTTTTAGCAATCCTGCAGGCTAAAGTCAGTCTCCCAAGATCAAAACTCCCCTTTGTGACTGCCCTACATCAGCACATCCTAACCCATGAAGCTCCTCTGTGTTTTTAAAGTCCAGACATTCACCAAAGCTGTTCTGATCATTTCAGCTAAAAAAGCTTCTGTTAATCAGCTTACTGGGAGTACACTTTGTTTTTAGCTTGTTACAAACACTTTCTTTTTCACTGTGTCAGAGATAGGCCTGCAATTTTTAGGTAAAACCAGCTAAGGTACATTCTATTCATGGGTTTCAGCATGAGAATTCCTTCTGAATTTGAAGGAGTTAGCATGGCAACGGTCTTGTTATTGCAATAACACTATTACAATAACGCTATTTAACTCAAAATATTACATCATTTGAATCACAGACATTCATAGATGCTAGCCTACTACCTGGAGTTATATCAAATCAACGCTCCTTCACATACAAATGATTGGTGAAGCCATTCCCTATATTAAAGTACAGTTGAAACCAGAAGTTTACATACACTATATAAAAAGACACATACACTTTTATTTCTCAATGTCTGACATGAAATCAGACTAAACTTTGCCTGTTTTAGGTCAATCAGAATTAGCAAAATTATTTCTATTTGCTAAATGCCACAATAATAAGAGAAGGAGTGAATTAGCAAATTATTTCTATTTGCTAAATGCCACAATAATAAGAGAAGGAGTTTTTTAGACAATTTTTCATTACTGTCTTCAAAGTCAGAAGTTTACATACATTTCATTAGTATCTGGTACCATTACCTTTGAACTGTATGCCTTGGGTCAAACATTTTGGATATCCTTCCACAAGCTTCTCACAATAGGCAGCAGTTTTGGCCCATTCCTCCTGACAGAACTGGTATGACTGAGCCAATTTTGTAGGCCGCCTTGCTCGCACATGCCTTTTCAGGTCTGCCCACACATTTTCAATAGGATTGAGATCAGGGCTTTGTGATGGCCACGCCAAAACATTGACTTTTTATCCTTAAGCCACTTTGTAACCAGTTTGGCAGTATGCTTTGGGTCATTGTCCATTTGAAAGACTCATTTGTCCCAAGCTTTAACTTCCTGGCTGATGTCTTGAGATGTTGCTTCAGTATCTCCACATAATGTTTTTTCCTCATGATGCCATCTATTTTGTGAAATGCACTAGTCCCTCCTGCAGCAAAAGAATACAGATAGAAACATGATGTGCCACTCCTGTATTTTACAGTTGGCTTGCAAGCTTCCCCCTTTTACCTCCAAACGTAACAATGCTCATTATGGCCAAACAGTTCCATCTTAGTTTCGTCATGTCTCCAAAAATATGGTCTTTGCCCCTATGTGCATTTGCAAACTGAAATCTGGCTTTTTGTGTCTCTTTTAGAGTAATGGCTTCTTCCTGGCAGAGTGGCCTTTCAGCCCATGTCAGTACAGTACTCGTTTCACTGTGGATAATGACACACTCTTACCAGCTTCAGCCAGCATCTTCACAAAGTCTTTTGCTTTTGTTCTTGGGTTAATGTGCACATTTTGGACCAAAGCACGTTCATCTCTGGGACACAGAACCCGTCTCCTTCCTGAATGGTATGATGGCTGGACATTCCCATGGTCTTTATACTTGCGTATAATTGTTTGAACAGAACAGAACAGAACATGAACGTGGCACCTTCAGGCATCTGGAAATTGTACCCAAGGATGAACCACATTTGTGCAAGTCCACAATCCTCTTCCTCATATCTTGGCTGATTTCTTTTGACTTTCCCATGATGTTACACAAAGAAGCAGTGTGTTTCAGATGTGCCTTCAAATACATCCACAGATGTGTCTCTAATTAACTCAAATGTTTGTGAATAAACTATCAGAAACTTTAAACTTCTGAGAAATAAAAGCATATGTGTCTTTTTAAATTGTGTATGTAAACTTCTGGTTTCAACTGTATGCAAAATGTTTATTTCATGATATTTATGTCCTTTATCTTCTCTCCTCACAAGTAAATTGATGAAGAATATATAATATAAAACCTTAGGTAGGCTAATACTTCTAATGCAGCAGAACCCACAGTGTAAGCAGAGCCTCCTCTGTGTGGCGGCTTATAGACAATGACTGAGCTTTAGCAGAGCTCTAATGTAAACACATGTGTCAGCTGAGTTTAGACAAACGCAGAGCAGGGCGGTCTATGTGTGCATGTACATGCAACCTTAGGGCCCCGGGCACTCGGCTCCATCACTCAGGGGCCCTCAAGAGCCTGTGTGGAGCTGCATTAGGCCTGTCACAGAACTATGTGAGCAGGAATCTAAATAAGGGCCAGGGCAGGAGCACGGTGAGTGGGGCTGCAGGCGGTGGGAAACAGTGGGTCATGTACTCACACCTCTCATGGGAACTGTAACTAGGACCAGGCTGCTGTTATGGGCGTGTTAGGGCAGCCAGGTTTCCACTGCGGTGGTGACATAAGCAGCAAGCACACATGGCTTTGGAGGGTGTTTGAGACTACAGATGCAGGAGCCTGATGGGTGAAGACATGTGCTGAATCCTCATAATAATAATAATTGATTCTTGTGTTCATCAGTGTGCTTGTGTTGTTTCAGGTGGTGATTGACGGCACGTCGGGCAGTGCACCAAGCAGCAGTGTGTCCCTGTTTGAGATCCACATCAGTCCTGGATATTGCCTCGGTTTGTCCCATAGACTGCAGTTCTCATACTCAGCATAGGGCTTATACACCGGAGGTTTGACACCTGTCCGTGTGGATATTTAAGCGGATACATTATTCGTCATGCAGCCCTAAGTGTCACACACAAACAATATAGCTCATTGTTTACAGTAAATAAATTAAAACAAATCTCAATCTCAGCAGATGGCAATGGGTGGTTTTCCCACTGGAAAAGCCCCACACAGCTCAGATCCACATACATGTATACACCTGTATACACGACTGAGACTCTCCATACACCTTTGCCACATTTGGCATTTTATAATGCATGACTGAGTAGACATGGAGATTAGAGGTATTTAAAATGTAAATGTAAAGTGTAGGTTTGTCAAGATGAGCGATGGGGATAAATGATTAGCAGTGTGAACAAGCTCTGCATAAACAGTGAAGTAAATACAGCTCAACATGAGTTTACCTTGCTGTACGGTGCTTTAAATACAGCCTCTGATATGTGGTGTATCCTGTGTTGTGACAGAGTGTGACTTTGAAGAGTCTCATCTGTGCGGCTACAGCAACCAGTGGAACGCCAACGTCAACTGGTATGTGGGGGGAGGGGCTCTGCAGCTGCTGAACAACGACTTCAGCCCTGACCATGCCTCCAACAACCCCACAGGTCAGTCACGCAAACAACAAGCACACAACAACCCATTCACACATCACACATTGTGATGAATAGCGCAAGAGTTCAAGGCTTTACTGGCTCAATGGTAAGGGCGCTTGTCCTCTAACCTCCACTGAGATGTTTGTTCTGCATAGAACAGGAGACAGACCCCAGAGATCACCTGAGTGCACTATTTGTTAAGGGCTTTAGTTTCTGCATCAGGAACTGTATGGTCTACATACTGCCCAAGTACAATAAAAATACACATAGAAAACCCTTGCTTGAAAAGTTGATGACCGAAAGCACAGATGAGGCTGTCCTTTGTGTTGCAGGACACTTTATGTATGTGGACTCCCTCCATGCTGTCACCTTCCAGGAGGTAGCTAAGCTGGTGTCCCCATTGACTACAGCACCCATGTCAGGCTGCCTGAGCTTCCAGTACCAGCGCAGCGAGGCCGGAGGAAACCTGTTCTCCGTGTACGCGCGGGACCGGCTGGGGCAGTACCAGGAGCTGTGGAAGGCCACATCAGAGAGCCAGGGGCCCGAGGAGTGGATGCCAGTACAGGTGGACCTCAAAGCCCCCTACTCTGTACAGGTGAGGGACAGACAAGGTAGGAAAAACGGTCTCAAGAAGAGAGACGTTTTTCATAATATTTAACTCAATAAGATTAGTAGTATTTTTATGTGTGCGACTGGGCAGATATTTATCCCTTTATGGGGACATGCCTTCCTTATGCGAACAAAAATAGGTTCCCAATACCCATGATGTACCCTTTGATATTGGATCAACAACAAGTAAGAAGTAACAGGAAGTAACTTGTAACAAGTACAAGTCTAAAAGTAATCTTTGGCTCATTCACATAAAGCAGTATATATTGTAGTATTTCTGTTCTTTTTTAGGGGGGCCTTCTGTTTAAAGTTAAGACATTAGTTAATTTAAGTTAAAGGAACCTTATGTAGCCTGCGCTCTACCTAATGATCAGTGTTGGGTGCAACTGAGTTACAAATACTAATAATAAATAATAGTTATTGTAATTGGATTATAATTTTAAGTAACCTAGTAACCTGTAATTGATTGTAACTGTAATTGATTTTCCTGTCAGATAACCACCTCAAAGGCAGACAGAAGCAAAGTATAGTAGTGTTGTGAAGATCATTTCTGTTGTTGCTGTGCTAACGTTTGAGACAGTTCAAACAAATCATTTGATGTTTACTTCTATTGAAATGTTTTTAATAAAACATCAAATCACACATTTAATTAGTTTAGACAATATTATAAAAAATTTATCCCAAAGTCATGTAGCCAAGTTACTTTCTTGAGTACTAACTAAGTAGTGTTTAAGTAACTAGTAATGGGTAACTAATTACAATTTCAAAATAACTCCCTTTTAGGTTTAAACCAACTGGATTTCAGCACTGAAATTGGCAACCCAAATGAGAGACTTGTGAAGCTCATTCTGCTTTTTGCTTGGATAATAATTTTTAGAACCAAAAATACAAATTCTAAGATAAATAAATGTTTTTGTAATTACAAATAAATCAGCATTATAAGTATTACCACTAAGAGCTATTTTTTAACATGTTTAATTTGTATCTGGTGACAATTAGGTCATGCTTATGGAATTTAAAATGAAAAATATATGGTTTCTTTATGGATAAGGTTAGACAAGTAGTAACTATGGTTAAGGACTGGGGACAAATGTAAGTTGATGTACTTTCCCCACAAAGCATGTAAAGCTCCTGTGTGTGCAGGTGGTGTTCGAAGTGGCCTTCAGCAGTTCCAGAGGGGGGCGGGTGGCTGTGGACGACATCTCCTTCTCCCCACAGTTCTGCAGCGCTGACACAGGTCTCACACTCACCACATCCTAGCCTAGTCTACTGCACATGCTCCCTGTATCACTCCTCTGCTCCTCCCTCTGACCTTTGAAATGCACTGTCACACTTAGTCCTTTCATCTCATCTTCACTGCAACAGCACGACCATGCACTTTTCATCCTCTCCATGTCCTCCTCTTCACCACCAGGCCCGATCATAACAAAGATGGGACAACAAACAATTAAAACTGCAAGCAGTGATAAAGGGCCCTCGCAACCCTTGCGACCGCGGAAGGGCACGCCACAGTGGGAGAGCTGCATATCAACCTCAGCTTAACATGTGATTCATTATTTTCAGTGTCATGTTGGAGATTTGTTGCAGGAGGCCAGGAGAGCCATTTTGTCCAGCTCATCAAAATACACAGATGCTACATTGGGTTTTGTCTGAATCCGAAGAGGTTTGCAAAAGTTACACGAATTTTTATACTTTCAAAATGGCCGCTTCGTTAAGAGCTTGTCATGACCACACCCTGAAACTTATACAAATTCTTTTAACAACTTTTGATCCCAGATATGTTCTGATGTTGCTGCCTCAGTTTGGAGTCTGTCAGATAAAAGCTCTAGGACAAATGTGTTGAAGTACGAGGAGATTTCAAGGAGATATAGATTTTGGCCATCTGCATATTTTCATTAAAAATGCCTGCCTTCATGTTTGAGATAGGGTGTAGTCCCCATTGAATTTTTTGATCAGGGTCACATGAAGAATGAGTGTATCAAATTTCATTTGATTATGACAAACTTTTTTTTTTCACTTCTTATTGACTTTTTTGAGGTGTGGCCATGCAAATGTGGATGTTGACAGGGCGTGGTCTTCATTGGCTTTTTTGTTCAGAATCTCATGAAGGCCACGACATACTAAATTTTTTGGTCCCATTTTAACATATTAGGAGGCGCTGGAGAGACATTTTTAAAGATACAAGTTTAATTCACACATCATTATATCCAGTTCATGAAAATACACAAATTGGGTTGGTCCAGACCTGACAATTTTTGCAAGAGTTACAGGAATTTTTAAGTTTTCAAAATGGCTGCTTTGTCAAGAGCTCGTCATGACCACACCCTGAGACTTATGTAAATTCTT
>KN469900.1:0-12309 GCA_000787095.1 Periophthalmodon schlosseri
CACACACACACACACACACATTATTCATGGTTGTTGTGTTGATGTTAGCGCCGACCTTCACGTGTGTTTCCTGGTCCAGGCAAAGCACCATGGCCAAAAGGACAAAGTGTGTTGAAAGCAGCTGGGGATGCAACAAGAAAGGTCAGTATCATTATTTATATAAATTTGTTTGCTTTAATTAACTTATGGTGTGTATAGTGTTTACCTTCGTTCTCTTGAGGACATAGCTCACAGGGAAGCCCCCAGCCCTCACCAGGCATCTTACTGCAGCAGCATTTAGCCTTTGTTGTGTTAAAGGCTTTGGGCACTGAACATTTTCCAGCCTCAAACTTGGTGAAGCAGAAACTCTCTCTGGTGTCTGACATTTTGGAAACAATAAATCAGGTCTTATTCTCAAGATCCCATTACATTATCTTGATTAGCCTAATGTAAACCAACAGGTCCTCTTACCGTAGCAGCTGCGTTTGTTGTCAGACAGAACAAAGCCTGGCTGGCATGTGCACTGGAAGCTGCCCGGAGTGTTGGTACAGGTGCCAAACTGGCAGATGTTGGGCTCGACATCACACTCGTTAATATCTGCAGACGGAAATGGTTTAAATAGCACATTTTAGGTGAGTGCTTAGTTTTAAGGCCTAAAATATAAAACTTTTTTAGACTTGGACTCCCACCTATGCACTGGTCATTCTGCACTTCATATCCGGGGGGACAAATACATCTGAAAGATCCATCCAGGTTTTGACAGGTTCCTGGAGAGCAAGTTCCTGGCAGACTTACACACTCATTGATATCTGCAAAGAAATGGCCACTTAAAGTCTGTCCAAAACTCAGAAAAAGTTCATAAAGCTTTAAATATAAAATATTCTCTTACCAACACAGTTTTTTCCATCTGGTGTGTTTTCATATCCTTCCAGACAGAGACACTGGAAGGAGCCCAAGCCATTGATACAGTGCCCATTCCTGCACACTTGACCCTGCAGAGCGCTGCACTCATCAATGTCTGCAAAATCATATGGAAACAGTCATTCCCGAGTCTGTTGTTGATATCGCACACAGTCAAAACTATAAAACATTTTGCTAAAGGCATTTTTAGTATTTAGACAGGATTCTCTTCCATTTCTTTGCCATAGATATATAAAGGTTAGATGGATGTAACAAATGTATCAATGTACCTTGTCAATCATCTGTTTGATATTTGTCCAATAGATTGCATAAGGAAAGGGCAAAATGTATTTCCATAATATTTTAACAATATTATAACTCTTCAGCAGACGTCAACCTTTTCAAGGCGCACTAACTACAGTTGACCTTTGTCAGAAGTGATCGATGCATACCCATGCAGTCGTTGTTGTGTGTGAGCTCAAAGCCGGGGAAACACAGACAGTTATAGGATCCCACAGTGTTTTTACAGGTACCATTTCCACATGGCTGTCTGTCGCACTCATCAATGTCTAAAACAACAACAGTACATTCAAACGTTTTCCCAAATGTGCACAGTATAATGTACATAATGGAGAATGTGTCTTACCCATGCACATGGTTTGATCCAGAGTGGCCTTGAAACCATTGTGGCACAGACAGCGGTAGCTTCCCTGAGTGTCAATGCACTCTCCATGGCTGCAGACATTAGGGATTTCCTGGCATTCGTTGCGATCTGAGTTTTAACAAAGAAAAAATAATGTCAATTGTGTACTTTATTTTAAACAACATAAAATTTCATGTCATATGAGAAACATTATGATGTATGAATACTATACATCATGTATAACAGTGTTAATGATTGTTTCAGAGGGAATCCCCATTTTGCTTGTCAGGCAAAGTGGACTCACCAACGCAGGCCCCACTCGGAGACAGCTTGAATCCTGGTGAGCATTCACAGCGGTAGCTGCCTGGGATGTTGATACAGTTGGCGTTTCGCTGGCATAGGTTGTCTCCGCTGTTACACTCATCAATATCTGCACAGGAGGCAGAGAGAAGAAACAGAGCCAATCAATCACAGGCTCTAAAACTGTCGTCTGTGAACAGGCCATCAGCTTGTGGCCAGTGGGAGGCAAAACATAACGTGGCCATTTTGGCTGTGCTACACTTAGGACAGTAACTAGCACTTTCACAATGATTGAAGGTCCTGGCAGCAGCTCCAAATTGGAGCCACAACACTGATCTTTACAAGGACATAACTCATGTAAGGAAAGGCAGAATTAGCTCCACTGAGTGGACACTTTGTAAAACTGCCTAGCTGAACACTGAGTTTCACAACATACATAATGATTTTCAGAGACAGGCATACAATATTATAACTGTGAGTTTCAATGTTGGATAAAGACACCATTTCTGACCTTCACAAATGAGCAGGATGTTGTTGTAGCTGAAGCCCATTGGACATTCACAGCGGAAGCTGCCGATCTGGTTGATACAGACACCATTGGCACAGATCCCAGGGATCTCCCTGCACTCATCAATATCTGCACAAAACAATAAAGTTGTAAAAAGGAAACTTGATAGAAAGCAACATTGGTAATTTGTTAAATGTCTACCAATAGGTTTTCCCGTGTGGATGTCAATGATGAAGCCTGGTGCCTGGTTTCCACACAGTAGTTGGTATTCATCTAAAAGGAACAAAAGCAGTGTAAATGAAACTGTGAAACTCAATGGTGTTAATCACAGTCTTTGATGTTGTCTTGGTGATACAACACATACTGGTAGCGGGAGTTGGACAAGCTTCACAGGGTTTATTCCAGGCCTTTCCAACATTGTAGGCACAGCAGCACATCTTTTTGGTCATGTTAAAGGACAGCTCATTTTCACATGTGTCATTGAAGTTACGGTAACAGACACTCTTCCTCATGTCTAAAACAAAGAAGCAAAACATAGTAAAAAGAGAAAATATATGTCCACTACAGCAGCACAACAACACAACTTACCCATGCAGTTGTTTCCTCCATTGACCTGCATGTATTCTGGAGGGCATACACAGGTGTAGTTGCCCAGCGTGTTGTAACAGGTACCAGGCCCACAGATGCCAATGTGAGTTGTACATTCATCAATATCTGAAAAGAATATTGATTAATGACAAAATATTTGTAACTTATACACTTATACATTTTAATTTTATGTATTTTACATGAAAGCCTCTTACCCTCACAGATACGAGTCTCTTCATTGAGGTAATAACCTGCAGGACACTCGCACTGGAAGCTTCCAAATGTGTTCACACAGTTTCCTCCCTGGCACAGACCAGGCAGCTCCTGGCACTCATCAATATCTACAGAAAAAAACAAGTTAGTCAAAAACAAAATTTTAAGGAAATTCTGATAAAGTTGGCAAAGCAATAAAAAATTCAATACCTTCAAGAATAACAGTGATGGGGTTCGGTCGGAAACCCTCTCCACCAGGGCAGAGAGTCTTATATTCAGCTGTAGAAAGACAAAAGGCATCAGTTTAAAAATAAAAATCTTGATGATCTTGGTATATAATATTTACAGCTGTTCAGGGGCCTTACTGGAGTTGGAGGGTGGGCAAAGTTCACATGGATTTCCCCAGGCTCCTCCCAAAGAGCAGCAGCAAGAAGCTCTGGTCACCCCCACACCAATCTCTGCACTGCAGGAGATACCCCCATCTCCTCGAGCCAGGACGTCAAGGAAGCAGTTACCAACACGAGTATCTGGTAATAGTTACATGATTAGTGATTCAGCACTGACTGCAAAAAAAATAGTAATTAAAGATATATGAGAAAAAATCTGAACTAGTTAAAGTTGGTACAGTGACTCACCCACGCAGCCGACTCCAGTAGGGTTAAGCTCAAAGTCGGCAGGACAGTTACACAAGTAGCTGCCTGGAGTGTTCACGCACAGTCCATTGATGCAGTTCACAGGGTCAGCACACTCATTGATGTCTGCAGACAGAGTAATACAATAGAACTATGTTTAGATATTATTTGTATTGAATCAGTGGCCAATAATTATAAGTCCTAGATGTCCTAGAGACACTGGACCAAACAGTCTGTTCAATATGTGAGCTGTGAATACAGCAGTCTGACACTCACCAGTGCAGTTTCCTCCACTACGGTCCAGCTCATAACCGTCATCACAGACGCACCGGAACATGCCTGGGAGATTCTGGCATGTCCCAAACACGCAGATGTTCTGGAAATTACACTCGTCGATATCTGTGAATTGTAAACAAGATCATACATAACAGCACATATACTACATATTATTTTTACACATTGTACACATATTAAACAAGTGAGTGTGCAATACCTTGGCAGGCCTTGTTGTCCTCTGTTGGTGTAAAGCCCATCTCACACTCACAGCGGTATCCTCCTGGAGCATTCAGGCACTGGCCGTTCTCGCACAAGTTCACATTATCTGCACACTCGTCCATGTCTGAAACAGAAGAAACAATCTGGTGAGGTTCATAAATAAATACAATTCTTTCACAATGATTTCAAAAGTAACTTTACCAGAGCACGAGAATCCATCCCCATTGAAGCCTTCTTTGCATGTGCACCTGTAAGAGCCTGGTGTGTTGACACAGTCTGCGTTGATGTTACAGTTGTGGTCCTCTGCAGAGCACTCATCCTGGTCTACATATAGTTAGGGGATATACATGAATAAGAAACTAAACAATTACTAAAAAGAGAATACTGACTTCTTTTATCACTCACCAATACACTTGATGCCATCTCCGATCCAGCCATCTCTGCAGCGACATTTGAAGCTCCCAGGTACATTGATACAGGCAGCGTGCATGTCACAGTTATGGGCTCCAATCTCACACTCATCCACATCTGTTGATAAGGAATGACTTAATGACTTTTGCAAAATAATATATATTTACATACATACATATAAGCATACAGACATTAAATATTGTACTTGTATTAATATAGTTTAATGCACACATGGCTTATGTATGTCACTCATTTCATCACAGAAATGGTAACTCTCTTTGCCCCAAGACAAGCGGGCCTGGTCTTCGGATTTATAAATAAATGATAATTGTCTCTAAAATACTGTATGCATGAGTTCACTTGCTCAACTCTGAAATATAGATACATACATCAGCCCCTATAATACATGCAACATTCTATATGTACCTGTGCAGCCGGTGGATCCCTTCTTGACAAAGTATCCCAGCTGACAGTGGCAGATGAAAGAGCCTTTGGTGTTCTCACAATCACCATGGAGACAGATGTTTGGGTTCAGGTCACACTCATTTACATCTATAAAATAGGTACAACCATTGTTTAGAAAAAACTGATGGATGAAAAAAGAAAAACTGGATGACTGTTCTTACCGATACAGGTCCTCATGTCCATTGAAGCCATGAAGCCGTCATAACACAAACACCGATATTCACCAGGAATATTAGTACACTGGCCTCCATCACAAATGTCAGGTGACTCTTCGCATTCATCAATATCTAAAACAAGAGAAAACAGATTCAGTCCAGTCAACAGCAACACAATACATAAAAATAAACCAGGTGTTCAAAGAGCTCATGTATTACCAGCACAGGTCCTGAGGTCAGGCATTAGAGCGTAGCCCTCACTGCAGCTGCACTCATAGCTGCCCTCTGAGTTTGTACAGTGAGTTTCACAGCCTCCGTTCATAATAGTGCACTCATCAATATCTGTGAAAAAAATATACAAAGAAGAAGACAAAGACAATAACAATAGTTAACAGTGTTGGGGGTCTTTGGGGTGTTTATGTTGAATCAGAAAGCAAACTTACCAACACAGCTCTGTCTGTCTGGTGTAGCCTGGTAACCTGTCTCACATGAACACTGGTATGTTCCTGGCATGTTCACACACTGGCCATTTCTGCACAGGTTCTCACTAAGTTCACATTCATTTAAATCTGAAAAACAAGATTCAAATGTTACTGAATTATTACAAAACAGAATAGTAAAGTTATACAGTTATACAGTATGTGTCTGACCTTCGCAGGCAGAGCCATCGCTGCTCAGTGTGTATCCAGAGGGACATTCACACTCATAACTTCCATCTGTGTTGAGGCAGGTTCCTCCACGGCACAAGAGAGGGTTCCTGTCACATTCATCAATGTCTGCAGGAAAACAAAAGACGTCAGAAAATCACTAGAGAAATGATAATATAAGGAATATCTATTCAGACTTGTGACTCACCCATGCAGTTTTTCATCATCATGAATCCACTCTCGTAGCCCTCAAAACATTCACACTCAAAACTGCCAGGTGTGTTGACACATGTTCCATGTCCACACAGGTCAGGAGAGATGCGGCACTCATCAATGTCTGACAAACAAACGTATTAATCATTTTTGGGGACTTTGACAAAGTACAATAATGTTGTTGTAATGTTGTATGTGCTTTCAAACTGTACCTGTGCAGTTCCTTTCCTCAGCAGTCAGGGCAAACCCACTGTTGCAGCGACATTTAAAACTGCCAATGGTGTTACGGCAAGTCCCGTGAGTGCATATACCATTGAACACCTTACACTCATTCACATCTGTGGATGTAAATGATATAATACCCATATTATATAACTATGAAATACTATATTTTTGTGGTCTAATGGTCTAATTTCAAAGTAATATACCTTTGTAGAAGGATCTGCCAGTGAGAATGTCTCCTCGGTTGGCAAAGCCGCGGCCTCTGGGACAGATAGCTTTGAATTCGGGGGTGTCCTCTTTGGGGCACTCCTCACAGTCGATACCCCAGGCAGCGCCCACCAAACAGCAGCACATGTCGATGCGGTACCGTCCGGGCAGCGGGGCCCCACATTCATCCTCATGCCACTTCATGTAGCATTGCTCAGATCGCATGTCTGATCACAAAACACAGTTAGCCGAGTTCCATAAACTTTATATGTATCAGTAGAGTCTATTTTTCCATTTGTAGGGGCCTTACCCACACAGGTGCGTCCGGCCCCATCCAGAGTGCGGCCCTCGGGACACTCACAGCGGAAGGAGCCCTGAGTGTTCACACAGCGGCCATTTGTGCACACTCCAGGGAACACCTCACACTCATTAATGTCTAAAGTGAGCAATGCATTTAGATCACAAGGTTAAACATGTACATTTTCTATGTGGTTTTAATTGGATATATGCCAGGGGTATTTTATAGTGTTCTATAACATTTACAGTATGAAGGGCAGAAAGTAAATGGCTTACCTTCACAAACAACACCTTTCATACGAGCAAATCCACGAGAACAGGCTGTATCTATAAGATTAATAAAACAAAATCATTATTTAACACATGCATTTAGAGTAAGACATCAAGTTACTGTGAATATAAAATACAACTGATGATTGTGTAAAGCAAACTGACCTATTTCACAGGGCTCACATGGGCTGCCCCAGGCCGCTCCCAGAGTAGAACAGCACTCAGACTTGAGTGTGGCTCCGTTGATGTTGACTTCGCAGCGGTTGTCCTGAATGGTTAGCCAGCAGGTGCTCTTCATACTGTCTGTAAGTGACAGAAATAATGCAAATTTCAATTGTGAAACAAATGCCTTTTCTAAACCTTGGACAAGAAAAAAGATAACTTTTATAAGCCCAATATCACATTAAGGGCCATCACTTGAATAGAATTAGCCATCTCTACATTGTAAATTTCAAGTGTCACTTTTATAATGAAAAGAAACAAAGCCAAAATTGAATTTGTAACTTTCACTACGTCAGTATGAAACTAGCTTGAACCTACACAAGATCTCAATCTTTCTACTCTAAACTAAATCTATTTTAAATCTATATATTTATATCTAATAAAATGCTAATCCAATGATAATGAGAACCAAATACCTAAAATACAACGCCCTCTATAAGCTTAATCATCCCATAGATTTATCTACTTAAGTTATTTAGAGATTTGATCCGAAGTAAAGACAGTTCTTACCCACGCAGATGGTGTTGGTGGAGTCCAGCTTGCTGCCGTGAGAGCACTCACAGTTGAAGGACCCGGCCACATTACGACACACTCCATTGATGCATGGGCTGGACTCACACTCATTGATATCTGAAACAGAGCACATGTAAGGTCAGGGCTGAGAATTACCATCAGCCTCTGGCGGTGATGAGTACATTTATTCTGTTTCTCTATGAGGAGAATTCTGTTTACTTGGAATTCAAGACAACACATCTGGTACAAATGACCCTCTAACAGCCTTGATTGTAGGCAAAAATGACATAATGGAGAGCTGCATGTCAATGTATCTGTCCATGATTCACTCACCTTCGCAGGTCTCGGAGTCTGGTTTGAAGACAAAGCCTTTGGGACAAGAGCAGGTGTAGGAGCCAGGAGTGTTTCTGCACAGGCCATTGTCACATAGAAGCCGGTTCACCAGACACTCATTGATATCTGAAGAACAACAACATTCTCTGGTCAAAGCTGATATTAAAAAACACATATAAAAAGGGCATAAACATTCCAGAGAAGACTGAAATCTGACCTGCTAAACTAATACAACAATCTCATGCATTTCAGAACATGTTTGTAGAGGTCTAAACTACAGTGTACATCAGTCTTATACTAAATAAGAAGGGGTAATTTCTTTTCAGGGACATTATCTAAACTGAATATTGCAGTCCTTGTGATTTACTAATTGTGACTATTCAAATTGTGATTTCAGTTTGATAGTGATATATCTTGCAGTCCTAGTTTGAACCACCAGCACAAAAACATAATATGACCCCACCGTAATCATTTAAACTTAACTTACCAACACAGTTTTTGCCGCTAGTGTCAGATTCATAACCAATGTTGCAGATGCAGCGATAACTTCCTCTCAGATTCTCACAGATGCCATTTTGACAAATATCTGGATCCAGGGCACACTCATTGATATCTATTAAAAGGAGATAGGTTAAAATTCAGAATTGATTCATGAACTGTTACTTTTTACTCCATATAATTCAAAATACTGCTCACCTCGGCCATCAGCTGTTATACCAATGCCACTGCTACATACAGCCTGGAATTCAGCTATAAAACAACAATGAGAAAAATGTTAATCATTATTATTACAAATAGGCAAGTCTGTTAATTTTGTCCCTTTGTACCTGAGTTTCTAGAGGGACAGGGATGGCATGGTTCACCAAAGCCGTGTTCGGGATTGGCACAGCAGCACTCAGATTTGGTTACAGCTCCAGGAAACGGGCGTGAGCAGGTGCCCATTTTGATGGCGCCATAACAGGTGGTCCTCATGTGAGTGTCCACGCAAACCCTGCCGTCAACATCAATGGCCAAACCGGGTGGGCACTCACAGCGGAACGATCCCTCCGAGTTAATACACCGGCCATTCATACAGATGCCTGGAGTCTGGCATTCATCAATATCTGTGAAAAATAAATACTATGTTTTCCAAATGTGTACACAATCTATTCATGGGTTTTCAGAGTGATTAAAAATTAGTACACTTGCCATAGCAATTAATAATTCAAAACTAAATATTACATATTTTACATGGTGAAAAGTGCTCAAAATGGTGCCTAGAAACAGGAAGCTGAAACCCATGAATACATTTGCATATTTTATGCCTGACATACCAGTACAATAGCGTCCATTAGGTGCCAGGGCAAAACCAGGTTTGCAAATACACTTAAAGCTCCCATCTTCATTAATGCACATTCCATTGAGACACATGTTGGTAGTTGCACATTCATCGTGATCTGAAAGAAGTCAGATCAGGTCATGAGTTGAGTAGCTTCAATAAAAGTTAGTGTTAGTTATTTTTAGTGTTAGTTTTTTTTATTTTTTTTACCAATGCAATTCTTTCCATCAGGGGTCAGTTCAAAGCCAGCATTGCAGATACACTGAAAACTTCCCTCAGTGTTGACACAGCGACCATTGCGGCACATCACTCCGTTCACAATACATTCATCAATGTCTACGACCAGGGGAGCAAGAGGAGACACAATTAAGATAACCGGTTTATAATCCTTAGGCAAAATAAACAATAGGAACATCCCACATTAAATGTCCTTAAGCCCTGTCATTAAGATGAATGCTGTTTATTTATATAAAAACCACATGGGGTTGCATTACACCAATAATGGCCTATAAAAGCATAGTCAGACATACCGATGCAGGCTTGTTTAGTGGGGGTCCCCTGGTAACCTTCATGACACTTGCAGTGATAAGACCCAGCTGTATTGGCACAGTCTCCGTTGATACAAGGGTTACTCACACATTCATCCACATCTGGTCGAGTAAAAATAAAAAAAATAATAATTAATACCAGTTTTGCTCTGCATCATAACTTTATACAATTCCACTGAAAGGACAGAAGATGGCAGTGCAGTGCAGGTAATCAAAGCTGAAAAGTTGGACCTTTGCTGAATTATTTTAAAATGGTCTTGATCAGTATCAGAACTAGCAAGACCATATGATAACATTAAAGAAACAATTATTATTTTCAGTTGAAAATCACATTCTAATGTCTAAAAAAGAGTGTTTTTTTTTCATCATTATTGTGTTACTGAACTAGGTATGGAGCATCAAACTTTTTCCTTAGAATTGAATTCAAATTTTGATTTTTTAGTATCCTGAGAACACTACTACTAAGCAGTAGATGTAAAGAACAATGAAAATTAAATATGAACTTACTTTAATTATTCAACTAAGGATAAGTTGTATGCCCTTTCTTCCAATCATTTTGTAGTAGTAACTGTTGTATAATAGAAAATGCGTCTTACCAATACACTCTCCACGTATGTCCTGCTTGTAACCCATGTTACATTCACAGCGATAGCTGTTCAGAGTGGGGATACAGCGTCCATTCAAACACAGATTTGTAAAGTGCTTGCAAACATCAACAGTGTCATTCACAGAGACAGTGCCTGCAAATAAGAGTTTCAATTTAACCACAAAATAAACTCTAAATTGTGGTCAAATTATTCACTTAGGGAGCAAAGACTAACCAATTTTCTGGTGGTTTAGACCTCCTCCATTGCCTCCGTTCCCATTGAATCCACCTCCATTCCCTCCAAAGCCCCCTCCTCCGCCATTGCCCCCATTACCATTGCCATTGGGCAGGCTGGGGAACTTGTAACCATAGTGAAAGCCGTTGCCGTTGGTGTTGGGGAAATGTCCGTTGGGGTAGACGTGAGGGAGACCGTGGCCTTGAGGAACGCCCACAATGCACAGGCGCCTAAACTCATCTGCACAAAATAACATAAAGAATCACATTTGATGCCAATTATGACTATGTACAATGTTACACATTGTTACATGTTACACAATGTTACATGTCACATGTAACCATGATATCTCGGTAAAGGACATTCCAGCAAATACATCAATAAGTGAAATATATTTTATGATTTTTTTATTGCCTTTCGATTTGTTACTTGTGCAAATACTAACTGGACAAGTTTTAAAGACTGCAGTCTTGATTAAGGAATTGTTAATTTGAATTGCTTAGAACAAAATCAAAACAATCTGTATCAACCCAAAAGGAAGGCTGTCCACAATATAAAAGTTTCATTTTATTTTTTCATTTTAATGAAATCACCCTTGATCATTATTACATGTCCTTTATTTTCATACAAAAACCCATAATATTAATAGCAACAGTTTTAGTATAGAGAGTAAACAATAGCTGCATTTGATTTGATGTCTATGATATCATGTGTGCACTTCTGTCACATGCTTACATAACCTAATGAGATCACTCGTAAAGCTTTTCATTTCTGTTAGATTCACGTGGCACATCCATTTACACAGGCTTTATTTACTGCTAAATCGCATGTCAAATGTTAACCAGCGTGTTTATTACAACAAAGAGGATTATGGTTAAAAATGGGGTTCATGTCGTCTGGGATGATTTTTCACAGATGCTGTTGGTCGTTACAGAGGGTTTGGCTTTGTCTCACATTCTTCTGTATTTGTTTTACTTACCAGAGCCGCGGACAGGACACATCTCCGGGATGGCGCCCAAAGCCCAGCAGCGCCCCAAGTCACAGCAGCACTGCATTTTGGTGTACTGTCCTGTCAACTCCGCAGCACAGCGGCCATTTGCCAGGGCGGAGAAACAGGTGCCAACACGTTGATCTGTGAAGCAAATGTTAACAGTTAGTAAAATTAAGTCACTTCTTTACAATTCTTTGAAGACTATTCTGGCTACTTGGGTAATAGCTAGTCATTTTTAGACTGGCCAATTCCCTGCATCATACAACCAGAACAAAGCTGTTTTTTATAACTGTACGTTTTATTTATTTTATATGTTCTGTACATGTTTATTGTTGTAAGGCAACCATGAGTGTCAAGAAAGACACCTATTATTATTATTATTATTATTATTATTATTATTATTATTATTATTATGAGA
>KN469900.1:12377-63387 GCA_000787095.1 Periophthalmodon schlosseri
CTGACACATAGGCATACTCAAAAACCATCAGTTAGTCACATAGTTAACAACTGTGTAAGCAGCAACTGCAGATTTTTATTTAACCTCCATAACTATTTTACTGGAGAGTCCTAGCCAAAGAGGAGACCCTATTTTACATATTCTTAGCCTACTGTCTAACTACTGTCTTGTGGCTTACTCCATTAGGCAGTGTAAAAAAGGACTGTAACGCCATGCTTTAAGGAAACAACTGTTCTCATAGGAAATGGTGGTAAGTGTAAAGGTGCTGGCCCCCTGTGTGTCTTAAAAGATGGTCGCTAACACAGAGGAAGCTGCTTTACGAGCTGTCAGTGAGAAAGGTTGCCTGGGGTCTGAGCTCACTGTAAGTATCTGAAGGCTTCCAAAAAGGGCCCTTGTTTATTCTATTGACCCATTGCTGAACAGGGGTCAATGGGCCAGGAGCTGGGGGTAGCATTCAAAGAGAGTGTGTAAGAAGTCATTGGTCTTTGGGAAAAGGTGGAGGAGATTCCTTGTGAGTTGGTTGAAGCCACAATGTAAAAGTGTGTACAGCATTTACTAAAAAAAGAAAAGAAATGAATTGGGCTTCTGGGTGGGAGGGTACAAGTCGATTATCTCACTAATGAGACTGCAGTCTGGAATTAATCAGTTCCATCTGGAGCAATTCCTGCCAATTAAAAACAACACGAGGGGTTTCACTGCATCTGGGAACAAATACAGTACAAAATGCACATAGCCTTTCTATTCACATATAATACAGGGAGTGCAGCCTAAATACATCCCATAGGAACAAGCCAGGCTGGAGGCACAGAGGGCAGAGGAGGAGGTAGGGAGGAGGGTGGCTGCTGATGAGAATGATGATGACTTAAATTGGATCCAGACTTGGACTCGGGTGCTAGTGTTGCTTCAGTTCAGCAGCATATGCTTTCATTTGGGTAGGTGTTTTTACAGACTAGCTCACTGGACAGGTCTGAGTTTCACAGTGTGACGAGGCATTATGCTCCTATTACCGTGACAACCCCCAACAACTCCTGTCTCTTGAGCACAGATATTCACACCAGCAGCGTTCCAAGCTTCTAAGAATTCATGCTTTCTTCTAAATCTGGTTTTGCATGGTCTTCCCTTTGCAAAATGTGACATGAGCTGAGAGACAGATAAAAATGTAGATATTCTGACCAACTTGGAACTGCATTTGACAAAATGAAAAGGGAAGATCCAGATGTCATTTGAAGCAACAAACTATGGGTAAGAGGAAATGACAGAAATGTTGCACAAAAATGCACAACTGGAAAAAACAACAGAAACAGATGTGACAGAAACTCAATGGAAAGAGTCCAGTTTAAGCAAAGATACATTTTAGTAGGACATCACTGAGCAACACTATTCTAAAGATAATTTAGTTTAGGTTTGTTGCATAAAGACAGACAGTACATCACCTGAGACGAGTAAGGAAAAATATGGACACACATAAAGATAAACATGTGGGACTATGTAATGTCTCATAGAGCAGACACATGCCAAGCCAACTACAGTTTTACTTTGGGCCAAATAAATCCATAACTTATGTCAACAAATCCACATGGGTCTATGAAGACAAAATAGGTCAAATCTTTCATCACACAATTTGCTTTATATGAGATTTACAAGTGAGCTTTTAGGCGCTATTCAGATATTTTTCTTCGATGTTCGATCTTCTTAATACCTCCAGGAAAACTATAATGTGCTTTCAAAAAGCTTCCAAATGTTTAAAGGTCCCATATTACACAAAACCGATTATTGTGAGCCATGTTATAATGTTGTTACCTCCTCAAAAACATACCCAGAGTTATGTTTTGTTTCATTCACACATGTATGAGTAACCTTTTATTATTAGTCTGTCTACATCCCCAAAGCTCAAAATGCAATCGTAGTTTTCAAGTTAACAGCTACATTTTATCTTTTGTTCAGTAGAGATTGGCAATTCCAAATGATTCTAGTGACGGTGTATGGAGCACAGTGGAGTGCTTCCTGTGTTACCACATGCATCACAAGGTACAACAGAGTGTTATCAGCCTAAATGTGCAGGATTTAAGGTTAAACATATTTGAATGAAACAAAACAGGTATGTTTTTGATGAGGAAACAAGACAGATCATAAAATAGCGTAATATGGGCCCTTTAATTAGAAACAAGTTGGAGCTATGGTATTTTACTGAGGAGGTCATTCTTCCATTTAAGTTTCAGCTTCTTCTACATGTACAGTATATATTTCAATTAAAATGTAGATGTACATGTAGTTTTAGATTTTTTTTTAAGTAAAAAAAGTTGAAATGGCTACCTGAGATGCATGTGGGGTGCTAAGACTGAAAAGATGTTTATTATTGTTCTATTTGAAAGGTCTCACAGAGAGTAAATGCAATACAGTTTATTGTTTTAAGCCATAATGTTTCTTTTATATGCTTGGTATATGTACAGTATAATTCCAGTATTAAATTTAATAAAAAAAAAGATGCATTTGTTGGGTCAAAACAACACACTTATTCCATGCTAAAGGGGTGTTCCACATTTAGGATCACCTTGGCTGCAATTTTTGTTTTTGTCTCGCCTGCCCTTGCTCTGTGCTTCTTCTTAAGCAGCTCCATGTGTGTGACTCGAAGCTAAACAAGCGACCACATGACATGCTAGCACACAGACTACCTGAGGTCACACACAACTGGCTGTTTGTGTACAATATGGGTATCTGTTACAATTGACTTTGACTTGTTGTGATGTGTTTTTACAATGCAAATCTCAGGAGTGTATTTTTTTGTATTTTTATTCCATTTGCTCATTTTCCAAAACACAGAAATCCTCCTCAGAAAGAGATGACAGTGAAACTTTCCCACTGACATCCATCTTATAACAGCATTGGCTTTCAAAGTAAAGGTGGACAACTTGGCAAAGAATTCTTAAGAACCAAGAACAAAATTTAGATTTCAGTACGATTTATGTTAATAGCCTTACATCAAAGGTAAGAGATTGGTTAAATTGGCCTGCCAATCACTCAGCATCACAGAGGTTGACCAAAAGAAGGCAGATGGTCACAGGCTTATCACACCCTTATTTCAAAGTACAATTCTCAACATAATGACAAATGAGCAAAAACAAAACTTTGGCTAATCTGGATTAAAACTGGCCTCAAAACAAGATTTAACTTGAACTAAATCAAGACTACACCATTGGTTTGTGATGATCAAATGAGCTTATCTGAGGTATATTTAAAAACATACTAAGGCTGTACAATTAATTGAATTTTTATCTAGATTCAGTCAGCCCTAATCGTCAATTATCAGTTTGGGTCTTTTTAATTAAGAGGTCTACAGCCAATTAGGAATGTACCAATACGATACTGGTATCAGATATTGCCGATATTGAACATTTTGATGGATCGGATACCGTTTCAGTTGATATAGTTTAGTCAATATCCCATTTTAGTCTATAAATTGGTGTAATAAGACAAAGTTGTTCTGTAGTTAAATGATAAATAACAGTTACAAAACACATTTTTTTTTTTACGCTACACCATTTGTGTTTAAAGGCAATAATTATATTTTCAGTCTCTGCTGTAGTATCGGTTCATATCAAGTACTTAAAGACAAGGTATCGACATCGGAATCGGACCAGAAAAAAACTGTATTGGTGCATCCCTACAGCCAATCCTCTGTCAGTAAAAGCATGTGGAGTTCAGAGGAAAAAATGTGGTTATTTGGCAAGGATTAAAAGTCTGTATTGTTTCTATTCAGGAAATTAATATTGAAAGCCATGTTTTTTTCCTGTTGTTGAATCGAACATTGTGATCATTTAATGTGAGGGAAAAAAAATTGATTTTTATTTTCATCATGTCGCTCAGCCCTATACAATATTGACACCTGGAAGCATTTGAGCGTGGATTGGTCAGATGCACGCGGAAGTGTTTCATGTCATATACTGGGGCAGCAGCATTGGCACAGATTAATCTTGTCAAGGCCTTCTACAGTGCGTGAGTTTGTGTTTGCTGCACATGGTGACCACAGGCAGCTTGACTCAGAGGAAGCTATGATGAAGGAGTTTGTAGCTCTCCAGATGTGTGCTGTTTAGTTGGCTCAGGGCAGAGGAAAAGCACTAATGAGGGGGATGGTGAATGGTCTGTGTGGCACTCACCAACACATCTGGAGCCGTCCGTGCTGGTGATGTAGCCCCGTGGACAGGTGCACACGTAGCTCCCAGCTGTGTTAGTGCACTCCCCTCCATCACACACTCCAGGGATGCTGCTGCATTCATCAATATCTGCAACACACAGTCATAAATACCATGTTTTAAGACACACCATAACATTACATCTGTTGCATAAACATGTAATCTATAGTATACAGAGTAGAAAACATCCGCAGCAATAACATATAGATTAATTCATTCCAAACATCTTAAATGCTCAGACAGTGAACACAGCCTCATAAAAAGCTAATTATCTGCTTTCAAGCATACAATGATATGCAAATCTGCCAGGTATCCTTTCTATCTATTCAATACCAACCTAAATAGTAGAGATGGGTGCTATGCCAAAAAATTAATAATCCCATTTTCTCTATCACAGATCACAATCATGATTTCATCACAATTCATGCATGCTGTATCTTTCCTACAAGAAGTATTCAGTAGTTCAGCTATCTTCTTCTGAGAGTTTACACTTCATTGTTATTGGTCAAATCCACATGTCAATCCCTCAGAGCATGACAGAAGCTGACCAATTGGACTGGATTTGTAAGTAAAAAGTAGTTTTCCCAACATTTATAAACTAACAATCTAATGTTGCACCCACGCCCCCTTTCTCTCCGTTAATTATGACCGAAATTCCCAATAAAATCAAAAATGTCTCTAGCATAAGCAGTCCTTGACAGATTTCTGGGCGGTATCCAGCCTGGTGGGAGCCTCATGCTGTTACCTAGACATGGCGTTTGGCTGTGTGGCACACTTTATGACGGCACTTAAACGCATTATTGGGGCCCCATTTCTCCATGACGAGGCTTACCCAAAGACCAGCTCCAAAAAGTAATGGGGTTTATGATGTGTCACCCTTTATTTGGCATTACTGTTCTACGGTGGAGCGTAATTACAGTGCTTAGTGCTGCTGACGTACACTTGTTCATACGTTATTGGGCTTTTAAAAGAAAATATGGCATGTCAATCTTGCTCTCTCATGATGATTTGATCTCACTGAAATGTACATGACTGAATCTTCCAAACAGTGGTACAAAACTAAGAACATTTCTGCTAATATTTATATTTTTTGAAGTATTTGATATATTAGTGCAGACCTGGTGTGTGAGAATCTGTGAGGTCTACACACTAATGAGAAAGTCTACAACGTGCCATAAGCATTTTTCTGTGCAACACTAACAACTGCTTTTCAGCCAAAGCACTGTACTTAAAGAGGGCAAATAAGGAGAAGCAGAAAGAAGAAAGATGGGGGCAGGGCAGGACTGTTAACCTGATCTTGAGAGCAGGTCATGAAACTAGTCACAACTCATGACTTAACAGCTCTTTATCTCCACTGGTTTCACTGGGAATTAACTAAAAGCTATTTTTGTAAAACAATCCCTAAGGAACTACATTTACTGATTTTTTTGGGTCAGATTTAGGCCTCCTGCAGATGTTTTGACTTTATAAATAGTGGACTATTCTGCTCGCACTTGCTGTTACTCACAGATGGAGACTAGATGTCAACAAAAGATAGCAGATAGATAGGCAGACAAATACAGGAACAGTAACATTAACGCGGGCTGATGAGAATTTAATAGGTCCTTTATACCGATTTAGCATTTAATTTGTCTTTCTCTACTGAGTTGAATCTTACTACTGTCCATTGTCATTCATAATGTGATTAAAATTTGACGAATGCAATTGAGCAATAATTGTGTTATAAAGCTTAAACACACTGGGCAGACAGCACTGGCTAATAGTATCCAGAGTATGATTCACAAGCTGCTCATAATTCATAACTTCAATGCAATTTCTCTTCGTGATGCTTTGATGACTCAAAGTGGCTACACATGCTTTCAGTAAATTCTGCTTTATTTTTACTACAAAACGGCACATTCTTGAGAAGCTCTCTTTACCGTAAGTCCCAGGGCATAGACCCAAACCACAATTGAAAGTGTCTCCAATGAATACAGTGAATTTGGTGAAGTCATTCTATGAATTTCCTGCTTCAGTGACTTCAACATAAATTATTGATATAACACTGTTGAATCTTAGGTACCTCAGTTTGTATTGCGTTATGAGCAATACTTAACACTTTTAAGGTATGAACAAAAATATAACATTACTACAAAACAACTTCTCAGTCTAGCAAGTTCTTTCAGGCACATATTGGCTCCCCTTGAACTACAACAAAATAGGCTACTTTTAGTTAAGCTTTCATGGAGCCACAAACTTTCTTCCAAATAGTATCTGGGATGTGAAAAAACTATGTAATAACCATTTCATTGAATTAAGTTTGTTTGATTGATAGCTCAAAATGTTAAAGAAGCCCTTCTTAAAAAGTGAGCTGTACTGTATTTCTATATGCAGTCTCCTCTTATACAGTAGAATAGCCATGACGAGGCTGAAACAGTTTAAGGGCTTTCGGTAATGCTCCCTACAGACCAGGAAAACATCGGCTTTGGGCCAAAAGACACAACTTCTGCCTGTGTAACGTTCACACTGTTTGGCCGGGGCATTGTTAAAATTCCAGCACATCAACACATTATAATGGGAGTCTTCTCTGCTGCACGTGTGGCCCCCGGAGAGTCTTTTCTATACTGGTTTAAAACATTGTCATATTTTTTATGGCCATAGAGATGTGTCTGTGGTTGGGTCCTCAATATAATAAATAAAATATTATATAAAATAACCTTTATCCCCATTGATTTAATGCCTTCAATTTAACATTGTCATTATACAATCCTACCCAGAGCTCTTAGTCATGACCAAAAAGACAAGATCCCAAAAACAAGCTGTCAAAATGGGTTTCCTCTGCAGGGTGACTGGATGCTCTCTTAGGGATAGAATAATCACTAGGAGGAGCTCAAAGTAGACCGCTGAAACTAAAAACTAAACAATTTCTAAAAATCTGGACAGTGTTCTGGATCTACTCCAGTCATTTTATCTTGCAAATATACTAACAACCTTCATAGCCGAAGTCAAGATTCAATTGGCTGTAACATGTCTCATACTGTGATCTACATTTTCTGCATGAACTACTGCAAATTCATGTCATTATCCATAAACTGAACTAATTGCTGCCTCATGTAATATTTTGTGGTCAGACGTGACTCACCTTCACACTTGTGGCTGGTTTCGCTCTGTCTGTGGCCAGCGGGACATTTACACTCGTACGAGCCCACAGTGTTGATGCAGTTCCCTCCAGCACACAGCCCTGGTACGGCCTGGCACTCATCCACATCTGTCAAAGAAGAAGAGACAAAACAGGTTACAGTCAATGCAATTCAGATGACCACTTTCTTTGTATGACCAATTTGCTCAGTAGAAGAATGCCGGCAAATGGTTTATGATGCGTTACTAACTACATTCAGAGAATGATTGAACTGGAAATGACTTTTTAATTACAATCAGAATTCCCCAAACTGCTTCTGAGTCACAGTGCACAGCATAGTAAGACAGCAAAACTCTGGGAATCCTGGTTACTGTAAGTTTCATATTATTTATTTTATTATACTCCAATGTCTGCTTCAGGAATGACAGCTTAGTCCAATGTTAAAGTCATATTAAATTGCCTTTGCCAAAGGTTAGTGCAGAAAATAAGAAAGAAAAATAGATAAGGAGAGGGAGAGAGAGAGAGAGAGAGAGAGAGAGAGATGGAGAATAGCGTGGTGCAGCCGTCTTCCTGATGTGAGACCTGGACAGCAATCCCCTACATTTGGATTCATGGTCATGTGTGCTTTGTACTGCTGCCAGTGAGACACTGCTTGAGGCTCTCCAGCTCTGAGATAGCTTTAGTGTGAGTTAAAAAGGAAGAGGAAAAAACTATATCTTAAAGTTAAGACATGGCACAGAGGAAAAGTAAAAGTATAGTTCTATTTTTCTAGACAGTGAAATGTGCAAGCAAAACGTCTGAGAAACTATCTCACATCTAGATGAAATGATAAAATGAAATGTAGGAGGGTCCCTGAAAATGAAATGAAACACCTCAAAATAAGCGTTGGTCAAACATAGGCCCACTTTAACAACATAAACCAAAAGGAATTGTATTTTTAAAGATTAACAAGGGATTTTTGAGTTGAGGGGTGAATAGTTTGTCATTTGAACTACAGAATGTACAAAGTATGTAAATTATTAAACTTATTTTGATTTTAAGCCATCAAACTTATCCGAAATTATTTCATATCTCATAATAACAGCATACCACTATCCTACATAGCCCTTCTTGTTTCTGTTTTAGATATACAAAACATAATGTCATCAGTATGGCATCTCAACCATCACATACAGCCTATGGGGAGTCCAGGTTGTGTTCTTACTATTACATGGGAACATCACCTCCACATGTGTCTCAGTCTGATAAAATCCTAATGCTTGATCAAAGTTTCATTCACCAGCGGTAGGAATGTTACAAGAGCAATTTTTATTGTTGTCTTGTCACTGGCAAACAAGAAACAAGAATGCAAACAAACAGGTGAAACGGCTATCATTTTCACAAAAACGACCTAGACAACCACTTATTCAGATGAAGAGACCACATAGACTGCTGTAATTGTTACGCTTGTTATTACAAGAGATTGTATCCTCTGTTTTCATACCAGCATGCCCAGTGGTGTTAGCACAAGTTTGAGGATGTTGTGGGAAGTAGCTGCAGCTGACATGATGATAGCTAAAGTAATACTTATGTTGTTGACTGCACTGGTCGTGCGTGGCTCTCAGTACATGGTGTTGTGTTGTAGTACAGACCTTGGCATGCTCCAGTGCGGATGTTGGGGATGAAGCCTCTCCTGCAGGGGTGCGGTTGGGCAGGACACTGCTCACAGGGGTGACCCCAGGCACGACCAATGGTGGCACAGCACAGCGTTTTAGTGCACACGATGCCACTCAGCTGACCCTGACACATCTGATTGTTGACCTGAGTGAAGCACGGTCCTGTCCTGTAGTCTGAAACAAAAATATAAGATAAGTTAGACTTTTGTCTATAGTTATAAAGCCAGTCTTCTGGTTTCATACCTGGAAAATGACTAACTCCTCTCCATTTGGTTAGATTTGGGAATTAAACAAATTATGACTGGATTTATGAAAAATGCTTTTTTAATTACCTATGCCCCACACATGAAACAACAAACATGGCCAATTTCAGTTTTGCTGTGATAAAATAAAGAACAAAACAATAAAATGCAAATGAGTACGGATGTGGAAGAAAACTGGCAGAGAAACACACTGATTTAGTAATGACTCACTCACTTTTAAACACACTTTAATTATATTAACTGCAGGTCCAAAACCAGGAAATAAAGAACAGCGTTTACAAGCAGATGCCTTTTACAGGGAAAGCATCTATGAGGAGAGGTGGAGCTGGTAGCAGAACTAAATTGGCACATTATGTTTTTGGTCTGGTTTTGAAGTGGAGTCCTTTATGAATACATCTTAGATGATTAAAGCAATTAAAATCTTAGCGGTAGTTCAAGAGGCACTTTGAGTCGGCACTAACTCTTTAACTCTCATTCAAAGCCATTGCAGAAACAAAAGAACTTAATTGCATGATGGGGCTGCCAGTACTGTGCTTGTGTTTGATGGTAAATAATTATGTTAAACACACTTGAGCAATCGCACACAATGACTTCACTCTAAAACCATTTTAATGTTCCTACTTTTAATCACATCTGACTGAAGCAGTGGAAGCCTTATTTTGCACACTAGTCCTAATATAGTCCTCATTAAAAAGTCTATTATAAAATTGTTTCTATAGAGAGAAATTTATAGTCAACAAATTCCTTGTGGGGATGGTGAGTAGTGTTTTTCTAGTTCGGTTCAAATGGGGGTCTCTCTTTGCAGCATAAAACTTTTGGTTTGAATAAAAAGAAGGTCAGTGTGAGCATAAAAATATAGCTGGTTTTGCTCCAGCTCATCTGCCTTTACTTCTTTCTGCTCACTACATGACTCCCAGGTGAAGATCTCATATCCGTATGTAGTCTGGTTGGCAGAGCGGAGCGCATTGCTTGATGAAGTAGATGAGAAAAAGGCTTGTTGTAAAACTACACATCCACACACCTGCACGTAAAGAGATAGGACACTGTCTGCCAACATATAACTTTAACACACCAAATTCTCAAGATAATAGCACATTATTGAGAAACAAAATCTTGATGTCTCACAGATCAAGCCACTTGCTGACCCCTAGTGACTGGGTTTATTATTTTGGCTGTATCCTGCAACCACATTCTCAATTTATTTACATTTGCTCCTAAAACCATATTGTAGTTGCCATATTGAATGATATCTCAAATACCAAATACAATGGACTAATATCTAGTGTTGTCACAATACTAAAATTTCAAACTCGATGTCGATACTAAGGAATAGACTTGATACTCAATACCGATTCTGATACCACAATGATAATGACAATAGAAGACTTGATACCAATACCGATTCTGATACCACAATGATAATGACAATAGAATGTGATTTTCAATATAAAATAATAGTACTTTCTTTTATATTATTATGTGGTGTTATAACTGTGTAATCCCTCAGTCATCCAGGTATGTTGGCGTGTATTAGTCAATGTGGTCTTCTATTTGTTCTGATACAGCTCAACATCATTCTAAAGCTATTCAGGAAAGGGTCAGTTCTGTCCTGTGAATCTGGCTTTTTAGTATCAATGCCTGTTGAAAGGAGTATATAGTTTCGATACTATCTGATTTTTAATAGTTTTAACCCTTCTAATATCTAGCACCATAGCCTGTGAAAAAAACTGCTCGTGCTTTATCAATGCCTCAACAACAGTAGCCTATGGTTAATTACACAGGAGCCACAATGGACATGTTAAAACATACATACTATATACGGCATATATGCACAGATAGTAAAACAACAATCATATAGTCATATGAATCGTGGCCAAACTAAGTCTAAATCACTACTTTGTGTTTTTAGAGCAAGCCAACACAAACTGTAGGCATCAGTGTATGAGTTAGTATGTAAGTCTATGGTCCATGTGAGAGCGTGGACATAGACCGGCTGGGACAGGAGGGCTATTCAACAACCGGCTGACCGCATTCGGAAACAATTTGGCCCAATTAGTGTCCAAATTGGCCAATAGATCAAAAGAATCCTCTTTCCGCTCCTTTATCCACTGGCATTAACCTGTTAAAAAAAATGGATACACAGATACTAATCAATAAAACTAGTTTCAAAACTAGATTTGAACAGGTACTGATACTGAAAGAATTTACATACAATAGAATACGCATTTGGATCTTTCCTGAATAGTTTTAGAATGATCTGGTACATCAAAACTAAGACCACAGTAAAGAAGCTAGAATGTATCGTGAACATGATGGTGTTTTATATTTTGGTATCAAAATCTGTGTCAGGCATCAAATCCGTTCCTTGTTATCAAAATCAAATTTGAAATTTTAATATTATGACATCACTAATTCATTCACCAACAATTGTTTTTTTTACACAGTGTGGCTAATAAATGAAATCTTTCAAGAATAGTCCCATGACCTTTACCCCAGACGAGTTCACATTACATTAATCACACAGACCAGTTTATTGTGAACAGCCCTTTTCACATATTATGTTTTTGTATCCAGGCCAATCCTATAAACTGCTTAAACATCATCAAAGCTGGTTAAGCCTTCTCCTGTCATGAACCATCTTTGAAGAGGATGGAATGTAGTAGAGTTCAAGGTGAGAATGCCTAAATCTCCTTGGAATGAAAAGATTTTGGGGAATTGTCAACATTCCATTTATGTTTTATTGTTCTGGTCACACTTAGTCATTTTAACTTGTGGTTTATAAAATGAGTCTGAATGTTCAATCTGAGCCCACAAATAACCATACAAGTATTTTACGATGTGTGAAAGGGAGGCCTGCAAGATAAGGAGCATGAAATATGAGTTGACTGCATGAAGATGAAACCATTATCATTTATATGGCTTTTCAAGATGTAACATACATACTATACTACTTACATACTACATACTTTTTACATACTTTTACCCCTACTTGAGCAATATACTTACATTGTAACAGTTATCTTACTTGAGTCAAGGTTTTGGTTACTCTTGACAAAAGCTTTAAGGTCGACAATATTAAATGATTTGAATATTTGAGTGTGTTGTATTGCTCCTTTTCTCATTTTCATGGTCTATCCTTTGAAAATACCAGATTTGTGCATTATTTAATGATAATGGTATGTCTAGTAACTCTTATAATTACTCTTGAGTATAGCTTCCCCAAATACCTTTTTTTACCCTTACTAGAGTAATTTCTTGAAATACTACTTACTACTTCTACTTGAGTAATATTATTTTTGAAGTACTTTTATGCGAGTACATTTTTGGCTACTCTTACTACCTCTGCCTGTTGCTCACCTGTGAAGCAATAGCCACATCTAACTGTATTTACGGCCTGCGAGCTGGTCACATGGCTGGCTGAGCGGGTGGAATTTTTGACTCCGCTTGTTTGTAAGTTCTTTGTTGGGTTTATGCTGATCTAAATAAATAATTCAAACGTGTGGCCTTCTCAGTTTGAATGCATGTGTATGTGTGGGAAGTTTATCGCCACCACTGCCAAGCATAGCAGACCCTGTTAGTCTTATCAACCATTATCAAGAGCCTTGAAATATCCCTTTTCCTTTTTCCTCGATGGGCTTGTGTCCTTTTGTTTACACCATAGTAAAGTGGCTAAAACACACACAAAACTATGGGAGAATGGTGAGACAAGGCCTGAGCAATATCGCTAAATCTCTCATTAACAGTTGGGTAAAAACGTGAGCGTACAGACACGCCATTTTGAAAATAACTTGAGCACAATGTCTGCAAGCTGTCTGTCACTACTTTCCCGATGTCATTGTTTTGGAAAGGTTATCTTGACTTTTGCAGCTTTTTGGTCCTGGGAAACTTCCACTTCTAAGCAACAGAACAATAATGTGCACAAAGCCAGACACACACTATAAGTAAGTGGGCTCCAGGCTCCATCAACAACCTCTGTACTCAAGGGACATCCTTTGTAGTGTTGTTTAAAATGTGCCACAAATCATGGTATTTTTAAGCAGTTCAAAGCCCACAATTTGTTCCACATTTTCTGTAAACTCAGATTTCTAATCTTAGCAGCCCCATTTGTTTATGAGTTATAAAAAATAATGCAGACATCAAATCTGATATGTGAATTGTGACATTTATAATTACACTTAATATGGCGCTTTCATTTGGAGCTTGTAGCAAAAGAGTGTATTGTGTTTGCAGAGCCTTTCCAGACAAGGATTAAAATTTGGCTTTGCACAGTTTAGTGTAGGTCTCAAAAACCATTAGAACATATGGAAAACACACATACAGCCTGAGAAAATCCCGACTTACATTAAGACGTAATTGATGGGTTTTCTATACGTCAAATATAACTTGAGATGGCAGAGTCACAGGGGCCAGATTTGTCATATTGCAAGTTTTGTGTAACTTACAGAACATGTTTGCTGTTAAAATGTATAGTATTCAGCAAGGTTTTTCGCATCTTTACCGTTCCAGAAACTAACCGTCATATTTATCTGGGCTTGGTACAACGACAACTTTGACTGAAAACCCTAAGGAAAACTGAACTCTTGACTTCCTCAACATTGTATTTGCTCTTCTGTCGACTCTTGTCATTTTCTAGCATGATGATGAATGTTCACATATTCACCTCTGCTCTACAATACATTTGTTTTGTCCAACCATGTCCGTTCTCCTTTGCCTGTACAAT
This sequence comes from Periophthalmodon schlosseri, assembly GCA_000787095.1. NCBI lineage: Eukaryota > Metazoa > Chordata > Actinopteri > Gobiiformes > Gobiidae > Periophthalmodon > Periophthalmodon schlosseri. The sequence goes on from KN469900.1 coordinate 26,324, forward strand.
CAATGGACCGCAAATAGCACCACTTCCTTTGCTTTCACAATATCAAAATGCCCTTGACGTCAGCTGGCCATGGGGCAAGTCTGTTCCTCTGCTGGGTTTATTTGGTCTGGACTAAACCACAGCTTGCCTTTGGGACTGACCGCAGTGGAATAGCAGATGACCGCAAAACGACCAAAGCCACTCTTGAACAGGGCTGACCAAAGAAAACATATGTTCATCTACACTCCATGTAAAAGTGTAACAGAGTGAATAGAGAGAAGTTTACACTAGCAATAGAGCAGTGGAACTCAAACTGTGGTCTGTGGATCATTGGTGGTCCGCCGGCATCACCTACTGGTCCGTGAGAAAATGATAAAATAACATTTTATTTCAGTGTTCCTCAAATTTCCACTTGATTAGATTTTCAATTAAACCTAGATGTACAGTATGGAAACAAACTGTAGTCAGTTTAGCTCTTATTTGATCTATTTAATTTGTCTAACACTAACGGGCAAGATGCTCAGCAGCCGGTCATTCATAAAGTCAGACGGGTGAAGAGGGCATGAGTGTCACGGTGTCTACCTCTAACTAAAGGGCTTGTTTGTTGTTGTTGGCCAAATTGGCCAGAAAGAGTTGACTTTGTCAATGTCAAGCCCCTCCCAAGTGCATGGAGCAGTGTTGTATAGTAAATTTTCTTTTGGTCTTAATAATTAAGCATAAATAAACCCAATCTTGGGATGGGGTGTTTCCACAGTTTGTTTTTTAACAACAAAGTGGTCCTTGGTCTGAAAAAGTTTAAAAAATACTGCAATGGAGCATAAAGTCACTGCAGTAGAGACTTATTGACACATATCAAAAGTCTAAGAGCAGTGGGACATAAGAAGTATAAATAGTTGTGTCTCACATGAACTGGTTTCAATATGCTTCAATATGTGTATATTCTGGGGCCTCATACACACCCAGTTTAACCATAGCTGGTGACAGTGTTATGGAAGTATGCAGTGCTCCTCCTTCATCAGCACTTTTCTCACCAGATCACATTGTAAATCTATTCATTTATGGCTTTCCATACACTAAAGCTCAAACCACAAGCAATTACAAGTCTTCAGATAAAGTCAGGTCTGCACAAATAATACTGATCTAGTTAATCAAATCTGACAAAAATATAAACTTTCTTGTCAACTATGTCTTAGGCTTATATAAATCATTTTGAAGATATCCCTTTAATTAACAAGTATGAATATGTATTTACCTTAGTTCCAAAATAGGGTTCTTCCAGATAAAGTGAAAAGTAGTTTTAGCAGTAATATTAGTCTTAGTAATATGTGATAGTTAGGAAGAAGAAAAAATAGTCTTTTCAGTAGTGCTAAGTAGTTGTAGTAAGAGTAATAATAGTGATGTAGAGAGGGTTTCAGCGGCATTCATCTGGACACTGTTTTTGCAATCAAGACATTTCAGCTCCCATCCAGAAGCCATTTTGGGAAACAGTGTCCAGATGACTACTGCTGAAGCCCTCTCTGCACTGGACCACTCCTGGGCGAATGAGGGATTACACCTTAATACTACAATTACGATCAATAGTAACAGTGCTTCAACTAAATCTCATTCTCCTCTTTATTGACTTTTATTTAACCCACTGATATTCATAACCTCTTTTACAGCAGAGTCCTGGTCCCAAAGGGACCTTTTTGTACATATGTACATTTCTCAATATATTGAGAAAGGATTGTTCACTTTTATTTGAGTGATTTGTTTATTTGCAGTAACAGTACTTTTACTTAACTCTGCTGTTACCACTTTACTACTTCCTTTGAGCTGCCTCACAACTACCTGCAAATTCAGCATTTACAATGTTTTTTAATTTTATTTACACAGCTGCAACTCCATTTTTATTTTCAGTCTCCTCAGACCCTGCTCTGCTCCTCTTCCTTCACATAGTCTATTCTATCAGTGGAGTCCTGTGGGATGTAGTATTTTTGATAACTAAATGCCTCCATGGTTCACTCCAACAACTCAAACCAAGTAAAACAACACCAAAATATTAGTAGAAGATGAGTGATGGTGAAGCGGAGGGAGGACATACACTCACAATAAATTGAGTGTTATAGGGGGTTTTCACACTGTGGGAAATAGGCTTGGGGAAAAATGATGATATGTACTTAGAAAGAGTGCAAGAGAGAAGAAATAGGTGGAATTACAGACTGGGAATGTCTGTTTTAAAGCAGGTTGTTAAGAGACAAAACAGAAGAAGGTGAGAGGTTTAGGTCATGCAAAGGTGAGGAACTACAGTATTTTCCCACTTCTGGTATCGCTTACATTTCATCTTACCATATGGAAACAATTTTGATTACGTTTGATAGACTAAACCTATTGTGGGTGTCAGAGAGTAAAGACACAATACAGATAAAGGTGTTTGCATTGTGCATTTAAATTAGAAAATCAAAGCTCTCACCTCTCTCGCACTGCGGGCCAGTGAAACCATAGACACAGGCACATCTGTTGGGCCCGATGCAGCGCCCACCGTTCTGGCAGCCATTCTCACAGACAGCTAAAAGAGATGACAATTGAACTTTGAAGTCTTCTGACTCAAGTAATAAAGGCATTTTCCAAGATATGTTCATACGTTGTCCACAGTGGCTCCCAGTGTAACCCTTTGCACACGAGCACGAGTCCTCCGCACAGCTGCCTCCATTCATACAGCGGATGTTACAGGACTGAACTGTGGACAAGACAAGAGAAAATAAAACAATTAACAGGATGAAAGGAAACAGTTAAAGACTAATTGGGTGAAAGATTTTTGTTACAATTTATGAATCTAAACTCACTATCACGGGGGCAGCTGCTTAGACTGCTGCCCCCGCGACACGGCCCCGGATAAGTGGAAGAAAATGGATGGATGGAACTCACTATTCTAGTAACTTAAAAGTAAAATAGCCCCATAAAATATACTGCATAGTGGTAAAAAGATTGCTTGAGTTAAAATGTTTCGCAGATTTGGGTCAAAAGTTACTTTTTTTTACAGCACAGTTTGTTACACTAACAAGCAACATTTATATTGTATACCTCACTAAACACTTTTTTAAAATCAGAATATGAGCAAAAGATGGTCCAAAGTGGCATGGTAATGTTAGTGTGATACCCTTGCCAAAGTCTGACAGCGGACTCAGACTTGGCAGAAGCCTTAACGCAGCAGAGCAGAGGTGGTGTGAATGTGAAACAGGAGCACCTGGATAACAGACTATGGGGCCAAAGTATGGGGGTCATACTGACGGCACAGAGAGCCAAAATTTTAATGTCAAATGGACTTTCTGACAGTGTTCAGCTGTGACATCCTCACTCAGCACAAAAGGAGAATGATACATATGATATGAGGCACACATGAGTCAGCAGACATATAGGGAATACTCCTCTTTGATTTTTCTGTCTTTTCTTTTTTGGGCTTACAGTACCTCATCTGTATTTTTATATTGACTTGGCTTACGCTTTAGTCTGGACAAACTCTGCGCATTTATATGAGCTTTTACTGGCTGTATTTGACCTCAGCTTGCTGGATATTAACTTTTTTGCTAACTAAGCTGCCAACAAAGCTGTCTACTACCAATCTAATTCTGATAAAGTACATCACATACATTCTCTAATAAATATTCAATGATATGCGATGGTTCCCCTGGTCAGCCAGGCAAATCGTTCTTTTTAACTTGAACTGGATTTCAAAGAATAAAAAATGATCAACAAAAAAACTGTAACATGCACAAACGATCACACCCCGGATCAAAATACAATGATATGTATACAAATCGTGTGAAGGAAACACAGATTGAATTGTAAACCAAAAGATTCTTGACTACTTAGGTAAAGGAAATGCTTTGGATTGATTAAAGTCATTGGTGGAAGGAAACGCCTATAAAGCAATACATCACGGACTTTGTCTGCACAGAATACAGCGGCCTGTCTCGTGTGTATTGTCTGATTATGTTTAAGGCATACATAAAGTATACAGTATAGACTAATGTGAGCCAGATTACAGGTGAGTCAAGCATTACGCCATTAATGATGTTTCTTTGGTCTTTCAGAGATATCTCCATGCGACATTACCCATCTTAGCAGGAGTATCCTTCCCCGAGTTTTCTTTTTCCCCTCTGCCTTTCATGCTCTGTCGTAATCTCAAGTTCAACATTAATTTCCTCTTGAGATCTTCTCCATTCTCCTGTGTGTGTGTGTTTGTGTGTCTTTGTCCCTACAACATTTGTGGCATGCAGGGTTCAGCTGCAGAGGGGAAATGACTGAGCCTCTGTAGAGGACTTTGTCTAATGAGATTTAGTGTGTGAGTGTGTGCATGTACTGTTGCCAAAAGTAGTGTTAGTCATGACAGACTCTAGTACAGTAGTGTTTTTACAAAAGGCTGAAAAAATAAAGTCATTAAAATAATTGTCCAAAAAATCACGACGCCCGCCATTGGCCCTGACTGGCACCGATCAACTCAAAATAGCTTTAACTCTTCAAGTCTGAGTTTAATGCAACAACACAATATATTCAATGAAGAAACTAGTACATAATAAGATGTCAACATTAATCTGAAACCGCATTTAAACGGTTAAATCCTGGGCTCTCAACATTATCAAATTGTCATAAGACTAACACAAAAACTCTGCACAATTTTCACAGTACTGTACATTATTTTATAGAGTTTGCCAACACCTGCTTCACTAGACACATTTTGATTGTGGCACTGTTAGCTGTTAAAGTTAATGGCTTTTCCCTTTGCTCCATTTGTAACACAAAATACTACGATTCTGCAATGGTCTCTCTCACATGAGCTATTTGGCAGGAGCTGGAGTCAGTCTCATAGCAACATGCAGTGATAAATTATATTCTTTGGCAGTCCTTGTTGGCTTTTACTGTACGCTGGCTCTTCTCTGTCTCCTCATTTGCTCCCAAGAGACACAGCTCTAGTCTTCCTTTCAGCTCTCAGCCCCTTACCGAGCTGGAACAAACTCTCGCTATACTTCATCCTGTCCTCCATGCCAACTACTCAGCGATGTGAAACATGAAGAATGATTGCACTGAATGATTACATTTTTCCTGTCGAGGAACAAGCCATACAGAAATAAGTGTAATGTGAGACAGACATTTGAGGCAGAGGGCAACTTGGGTAAACTTGCTTGCAAATAGATAAATAGTCCAAGAAACATTTGTTAGACAGCAGCGTTTTGTGAAGTGGTTAAGAGCTTTCTTTTGATCACTTCAAGAAATGTTTACTTTGGTAGATTGTGTTTTCATCATTGTGGGGTTATTTGGCTTCTTTGTTAGTCTATTAGGAAAGGCCCTTGAAAAGTAAATGATGAACATTTCTGTGTGCCTAAAGGAGCCAAGACAAAAAATACTTCTTTTGGAGTCAATACCTTCTGAAAACTGGATCCAGAATAAATACAACTGCAACAACAATTTAGTGTTGTCACGATATAAAATGTCCTACTTGATTTTGATACATAGGGAAAAAGTTAAAAAAGTACCATAAATCCTTTATACCAAGTTCAATACCACTATGATATGTTTTTAGCTTTTTTTTTTCAATTCAACTAAATAATAGTTTCTAAATATTACAATTTGGTCTTATACTGGTTCTGATATAGATTGAGACCAAACTCTTTAGGACACATCCAATTTTGTCCTATGTGATTTTTTTCAGCATTGACGCTTGAAAAAATGTGTTAAATAATTGCATTTCTGACCCCCTGAACATCGATGATAAGTCTCACATGGAAGTAAATAATCGACCAGCCCAGCAAAAAAAAATGCTAAAATGGGCATCACGACAGTGCCCAATGCGTACCAATTCAACGCTGTAACCACAAATTGGACCCCGTTGGGAGTGGGAACAGGCAAGTTTTGAAGTAAGGTCATGAAATTCAGGACAGTGATAGAGCTCCATGAGACAAGCCTAAAGTTGAATTGGAGCACTTCCCTATGATGAACAGGAAGTTGTCCATATTGGATCGCAATTCTGTTACCACTTTTACTGCCTCTGAAAACTGTTTACTGGTGATTGTGTGTCAAGATGTGTGGTAGGGCATGGCAAGTGCAATAAACTTCACTTAATCTCAAATCTGTTATCTAGCAATGTCTGTTATTCTACATGTTGACAATAATCGTCATAGTTCTATGGTCCTTCATTTGGTTTCTATGGCAACTTGTAAATAAACTAAACCGAATTGAGAAGACAATGACAGGAGCACAAAAGATGCATATTTAAAGCCTTGACTCGGTGCCACATGTTTTCTCAGCGGGGGGATCATAGAGGAAGCAATTGTGCGTATTTTGGAGACAGAGGAGGAGATGATCTCACCGGCTAATACTTTGTTCTTGTCGTGCCATTTCGATCCCACCAGGTGAGAGAGTACTGTCCCGTTCTGTGACCCGTGCCTGGAAAGCAGCACGTGCACAGACAGACAGGGAGGGTGAACTTTCTGCTGCCCCACAATGCACCTCTATTTTCTGCTAGTGTCGCTGGTGAGCTGCTAACATCTGGGTGTTTTTTACGAGAGAGTGAGAAACAGGAAGTCAGGGATTGTGTATGTGTATCTGATGGAAAATGGTCTTTGTGGCACTCTTTTGTCTGGGATTACACATACACCTTAGAGATAAGTAATACATATACTTAAGATGTTGTACATAAAACGTGCTATAAAATATTTCTTTTGCATTGTCAGCAATAGGGGAGGCCATGTCAGAGTGCCCTACTTTATAATTACTAAAGTCTATGTTCTCAGGGCTCACCAGTCCCCAGTCACTGCCCAATAGAAGCTTGTCAATTTTAAGACAGCTGTTTCTTGGTATTAGGGCATGAATGTCCACAATAATGATTTTGTAATTATGGTTATGGCAAGACAAGGTTCATAAAGTTGACCCTATATACTCGTGTGCACAGCTGCTTTGCAATGAGCTGTGCCTAGCTTTATTAGAAGGGTGACTTACAACTTCTACCCCTGTCATTGTGTCTGGGAACTCCAGTGTATCTCCGGGTCAAATAGGAGCCACATCAGAAGTCTGCTAATATAGTTATTTAGTTTGCATTTAAAGTGCCAAAATAATGATATAATTTGAGTTAAAAATTACCAATCACTAAAATATCGATTGTTTAGGGTCTCAGGACACAGTGGTGTAACAAGCAAAAAATCCAAAAGATCTCAAGAGAACTGATATTTCCCTCCAACTGCACAAAGTAGAGTCCAAAATGCAGATTTGTGAGTTGGCACAAGAGAGGAGAAATTATAAATGGTCGGGTTGATTTGAAGTGGCTTTCAACATTGTAATAAATTGTCTTTATGGGTCTGTAGAAAGTCATATTCAAAGTTTGAAAGTAAATAAACTATTTATGTTTCAGAGTTATCATAACAGCTGATCAGTTTTCAAACAAAGTGGTTCCTTTTAACCAAATAGGGCAACATATAGGTCACTGAAGAGTCAAAATGGGTCAGCTACTTCTGTAGATAGATGTGTATTCAGACAAGGTCGAAGCAGGTCAAAGCAGTTTGACCTATGACCTTTAACGAAGCTGCTAAAGAGTTTATTGGTAAATGTTATCTTAGTGCATGGCCTGGAGGAGTAGGACCTCAGAGCTGGACACTGAACATCCTGCTTCATCTCCAGCCAACCTCCATGGGCTTTCTCTATGGGTTGCATTAATTTTCCATTCATTTTTTTTCTCCATCCATTTTCTTCCAATTATCCAGGGCTGGGTCGCGGGGGCAGCAGTCTAAGCAGGGACTCCCAGACTTCCCACACCCCAGACACTTTCTCCAGCTCCTTGGGTGGGATGCCAAGGCATTCCCAGGCCAGCCGAGAGACATAGTCCCTCCAGCGTGTCCTGGGTCTTCCCCAGGGCCTCCTCCCAGTGTGACATGGCCGGAACAAGTGTCCGGGAGGCATCAGGAACAGATGCCGAGCCACCTCAGCTGGCTGCTCTCGACGTGGAGCGGGTCTACTCCAAGCTCCTCCCGTGTGACTGAGCTCCTCACCCTATTTCTAAGGGAGCACCCAGCCGCCCTATGGAGGAAACTAATTTTGACCACTTGTATCTTGTCCTTTAGATCAACACAGATTGACCGGTAAATCGGGAGCTTTGCCTTTCAACTCAGCTCCTTTACCACAACAGTCCAATACAGCAACCGCATCACTGCAGACGCAGCACCGATCCGCCTGTTAGTCTGGCGCTCCATCCTTCCCTCACCCGTGAACAAGACTCCGAGATACTTGAACTCCTCCACTTGAGGCAAGGATTCTCCACCCACCTGGAGAGGGCAAGCCACCTTTTTCCGGTCGAGAACCATGGCCTCAGATTTGGAGGAGCTGATTTTCATCCCAGCCGCTTCACACTCGGCTGCAAACCGCCCCAGTGCGTACTGCAGGTCCTGGCTCGATGAAGCCATCAGAACAACATCATCTGTAAACAACAGAGTTGAGATCCTGTGGTCCCCGAACGGGACCCCCTCCAGCCCCTGACTGCACCTAGAAATTCTGTCCATAAATACAATGAACAGAACCAGTGACAAAGGGCAACCCTGGTGGAGTCCAACATGCACTTGGAATAGGTCTGACTTACTGCCGGCAATGTGAACACAGCTCCTGCTCCGGTCATACAGGGACCAGACAGCCCTTAGCAAAGGGCCCGGACCCCATACTCCCAGAACACCTCCCACAGGACACCACAAGGGACACGGATGAATGCCTTCTCCAGATCCACAAAGCACATGTGCACTGTGGAGCAAACTCCCATGAACCCTCAAGCACCCGATGGAGACTTCCAATTTGCCACCGCAACAAGCACCACAGACCTTACGACCACAGCTATGAGTGGCTGCATCGACAATAGAGGCGGAGGCCCACTCGGAATCCATGTCCCCAGCCTCCCCCCGGGATCTGAAAGGAGCTCTCCCGGAGGTGTGAGTTGAAGACCCCACTGACAGAGGGTTCCACCAGACGTTCCCAACAGACCCTAACGGTATACTTGGGTTTGCTAGGTCTGTCCAGCTTCCTCTCCCATCAGCGGTTGCCAGCTCTGCCCCTCTCTTCACCCAAGTGCACTGATGGGCACCCTTGTGCTTGAGCATGAGTTCATTATGGACAAACTGTGACCAGCACAGAAGTCCAATAACACAAAACCACTCGGGTCAGGGAGGCCGTTCTTCCTGATCACCCCTCTCCGGGTGTCACTGTTGAGCGATGAAGTCCACCAGTAGAATAACGGAGTCCCCGGTCGGTGCACTATTACCCTTCCCAGGGACCCCAAGAAGGCCGGGTACCTTGCACTTCTGTCTGGCCCATAGGCCGACACAACAGTTAGAGACCTGTCCCCAACCCGAAGGCGCAGGGATGTGACCCTCTTGTTCACCGTTGTGAACTCCCAACACATGGAGGCTGAGCTGTGGGGCAATAAGCAAGCCCACACCAGCTTGCCACCTCTCTCCACAGCCAATGCCAGAGAAGTGGAGAGTCCAGCCCCTCTCAAGAAGTTGGGTTCCAATTGAGGTGAGGCCGACTATACCGCACAAGCTCAGGCTCCTTCCTCCCCAGCGAGGTGACATTCCATGTCCCCAGAGCCAGTTTCCATGTCCGGAGATCCGGTCATCGGGCCCCCCCCCTTCGACTGCCACCCAGATCCCTCTGCACCGGTTCCTTATGGATCCTCCTGTAGGTAGTGGGTCCACGGGAGGACAGCCCCACAATGCTCCTTTGGACTGTGCTCCCCCATCGGGAAAGGCTCGGCCACCAGATGCTCGCTAACTGGCCTTGAAATTTTGCTCATCATAGGGGGCTTCTGAATTCGCAAACAAATTGCAAAGAATGCAATGGTTTCCTCTGCATAGAAAAAATATCTTATGTTTTTATAGAATGATCTTGTAACTGTAGTTTAGACGTCTATAAAAATGGTTCTGAAATTCATTGGATTCTTGTATTTATCAGTTCATATTGGAGTCTTCCCTTAAATGTTAATGCTCCTGTAGAGCATTTAACATAGCTTTGTTAAAGCATAAGCTTGTGTGAAGGCAAGAGCTCAGAGTGACCCTCAGACAAACTCTAGCCTACTTAACAGTTGAGATATAATAAATTGCCTTCTTAGCTCAAGGACATGCTCCCAATATTTCCTGTACATACTAACATTATAATTCATAGCATACATTGTATTAACCTCTGCTACTCCTAATTTCACATAAACACTGTGTCTGGCCTGCTTTAATCCGGACAAACTCTATGACCTGAAGTCTGCACCCTGTACTTGTTACACTGGCTCCACAACTGTTCTCACTCTGGGAGAGGAAATGCAGGATCGTTACATTTGGACACAAGCCTGGAAATGGATGAGTGGTCTCAAACTGCTGCAGTGTGTAAGACTGTTTGGTTTGGAATGTTTAACTAGGTAATGCACCAACAATTAAAATTACTACTATTACTACTACAGTGATAAAGTAAGTAATGATAATTGCACGCAAATCATGCAATGGGAATTGGGAACTGTAAAATAATTTCATTTCTCATAAGCACTGATGCTATATGAGGTCAACACTAGCTTTGGTATTAGTGTTGATTGAAATTCACTACGGTCAGGACTGCACCACAGGGTTGAGTGGCCACTGCATGGTGGATGAGCTTTCTGTGCGGATATTTTCTTCTTGTGTCCAGGCACTTCATTTTCCACCATTAACCCAAAACGTGCACCATAAGTAAAATACTCCACCTAAGGTAGTCCTGACCAAGCCTAGCTCAAAATCTGGAGGTCGGTCTCCATGGTCTGTACTGCAGTGCCCACTGGACACTAAAAATAAGGTTGAATTTATACTTATAATGTGATTTGTGTCCTGATCACATTGAGAAGACAAAAATTCCTTAAACAGACTTCCTCCACACTGTGCTTTGCATGTGATTGTGCGGATTACTCTCTGTTTATGGGTGTAAGAGTTACTCACTTCCAGCTCCAGCTCCACAGCTGGGGGAGAGTTGACCATTGGAACAGGTACACATATTGGGTCTGGAGCAGAAGCCATCGCCACATGAATTCCTACAGATTGCTGAAGAGATGACATGCATACACATACATCAAATCCAGAGCCAAGCATAACACAAACAAACATTTGATGGGATTATACTTACGGACGATGCACTGGTTTCCTCCGGGCAGAGTCTTCCAGCCAGGACAGCAGTAGGAGTGGAAACGAGAGCCACACACATTGGGTCTGTAAGGCAGAATTGGGAATCACAATTATATACTGAAAATATGGATTCAGTCAATTGATAATGGTGGTAAATCATTAACTGTGACCACTTTGGAAGCAAAATTAAGTCATTCAATTTCAATCTAGACAAAAATGTAAATGTAAATGTAAAGTGATTTTTTTATGTTACGATTCAGAAAGTTTGATTTAATAACGCTAGACACATAGAACACGAATGGTAACATATCAGACACTGATAATGAAAGAGATTTTAATGTTGTTACTTGTTACACTAAATGGGATTCTTTGACCTTGTGTGACAGATGTAAGAGTCATCAGTGTGCACACTTAGCTTGACTGGCTGACAGGTTCACCACAGAGCTCTCCTCAGAGGAAATAGCAAAACCACATCAGGAGAGGAGTGGCACAGCACACACACCAGCCCTTACACACTGCACTTCATGGATAATTACACACACGGTTCTAACTTTGTCATCTATAAAATTCCCAGCATCACTCTTGACGTATGTTATTCCTGAATAAAATACTACATCATCACTATAAGGTGGATCATTCAGCTGCCGTTGTTACAAACTACATCTCCCTGCTTGGTATCTGCAATTCCTGAACACACAAACCCCAACTCTGTATTCCCTTTTAGTCCCAGAATTAAATGGATGACTGTTTACACTAGTGCTAAATCACAATCTTTTGTTTTTTTTAAATAATCATACAATTTAATGATCACACACTGATTTGGCATACTTCTTGCCAAATGCCCTCTCTGCTATGAGCCTTTTTATCCAGGGACATGCACAAAGACTATCAGGGAGGTCTGGCTGAGGCCACTGCATGGGGTGAAGTTCCACTCCAAGCATCCCCAATAGACAGTTCTAAGTCACAGTCAGCGCCAAATGCAAAATCATTACTAAAACTCTGGGAAACCATGCATAAATTTACAATAGCCACATGGTTAAAATGCTTATGGTTAAGTTTTAAGTTTGGAAATTGAGTATTCCCATGTAGTGGAGCTCCATTTGCTCCATTGGTTGAAACTAGATCCTTCTCAAGAGCACCATTGCTGGAGTACACAGTGGGTTTATCTGCAGTTATATCATAGCGCAGAGAAAGTTGTGAATGAACTTCCTGCTGCGTGAATGCTCTGACCCCTCTGTCCTTCTCACCGGGTCATCTCCATAGTAACCCCTCAGAGACCACAGCTGGGCTTTGACTTTGAGGGGCATGGGAGTGCAAAGTAAACCCTAACCACATTCACAGATGGCACAGGAGGGACGACAGAGCAGGATAGCGGAGCACAGACGTTTACTCAGGTAGCATAAACACATTAAACCTACAAGAGGACAGCAGGACAGTGTGAGGGGAGAGGGAGGAAGACAGCACCAAGAGGGGGAGGAAAAACAGGTTTATCATGGAGGAAACAGGAGCAGGGTGGAAAACACAGATAGTGGCTTACCACTACGGAGTAAGGAGCGAATGAATAATGACTAGAGTGTAGGTTGAGAGGGTTGCCAGGCCTGTAAAGTGCAATTCAATTATAAGGGATTGTTATGACTAAACAAGAGAAATAAACTGTATGGAACAGATCATTTTAATTGTTCAGTTCCATTATGTAGTGCCAATTTGGAAGTTTGAGTTCCATTGAAAAGAATTGGCATTTATGGACTGACTAAAAAAAGGCTAAAGCAGTAACTTTTGCTTTGGTTTGCTTTAGATTCAATCTGAACTTATTCAAAGTAGAAGTGCTATGTAGCCACTACAAAATAAGGACCTACTGCAATTTCAAATACTGGATGTGAGGAATGTGTGTAGGCTTATGTCAAACTCCTGTAAGTGACCAATGAAAATAAAAAAGTATAAAGACAAACCAGGCTGATTGAGTTTATGATGAGCAGCATACTTAATGTGTATTGTATGGAGTCCTCACGGTTACAGACTCAATATATAAAGGATTATGGGGGTCTGACCCTGAGCTACTTTTCCCTGTTATTTTTCCTCTCCCAGTTTCAGGTTCAAATCACTAAAAGAGGCAGCTCAATGGAAGACAGGCAGAAAAAAGACATTTAAGCCCCAGGGGTTTTCCTCAATATTATGTGCCCTACTGTTTCAGGCAAAGTCTAAAGCAGGGTAACTCTTCTAGACCTGAGCTGGGGGCTTTGAAGTCCTCAGTCTGTGGATGGCTCATTAACTGCTATTAATGTAATAAAAGTAACATGGCTGCCACAGCATGAGGGAAGAATGTACAGAATACCGCCTTTATTTGGGCCAAAGGGACAAAAGGAAAGCCCCATTACAATTACGAGAAAGGGGCCAGTGTTATATGCGTTACGAAGTAGCATGTAAGAAATAGTATGGGGTTGTTTAGGCTAATTAGTGGGATAAAGATATTTCTTTGTTTGAGCACAATTATTTGAGCAGAACGATGCATGAAATAGATCATGTTTTATGTGGGAGTCGTGAAGCACTACGATTCAACCTGCAACAAGCACAGCCTCAGGGCCAACCCTCTATGCAGGAATCCAGGGTCAGAGTTCAAGCCAGATGAGAAACCACAACAAACACTGTGTTTCCATGACAACAATGCTAGACTGTAAATCTACCTTTAGAGGAAAAGTCACCTGACCTTTGACCTCCGATCGACACACTAATACAGGGACATGAACATCTTACCTGAGTGCATGTGTGTAATGAGAGGCTTATGAGGGGCTACCAGCTTGTGTTCCTGTGAAGAAAACCCACACATAAGGAAAACACATTTACTCTAAAATATGAATCTCAACACTATCTATGAATTTCATCTCATCCCAAACTGGGTAATTCTATTGTATTCTCAAGTGTAATGTTTGTTTATAGGCATGTAATTATTTTATAGAAATAACAGAAATCCTTTTTATGCAACGGTGCAAATAAGGAGCTTCACTGATAAATCAAATAATGTGGACTAGTATGACTTGGTAATAAGAACTGCTGAAAAGGCACATTTACAGAGCACATGCCAATCAGCTGTCACAGATAATCCTGTAATTATGGCTGAGACCAAGCTGCACGTAAGCGCTCTGTAAAAGGCAGACACTAAAACCCTGAAATAGAATAAAACGTGCCTAAAACGGTGTTGAATTTGGCAGCCACTTACTTATCCAAAATTCTGTCATATATCCCATATGCTAAAATGAACTCCAAAGTCATGGTCATAGTATTGACATTGACCTGGTCTTAATAGTGCAGATTTCCTCTCTTTTATTCTACAATGTTGACTTCCCATACATTCACCCATAGTGGCTTCCACTATGTAAATATAAACATAAAGTAAGCTACAGCATATGCAATTGACTACCTGTAATCTACAGATGTTATAGTTTGAGTCAATGGAAATAAATAACCAAGCAAAAAGCATTTTTAGAGTTTCAGTCCGCTGAAGTCCAAGTCATAGTTGTGACATTAACCTAAAATGGGCTTGAGGTAAAGTCACTCCTGTACAGTTTAGTAGTCAATGAATTTGGGCAAAACTGACTAAAAGACTGATTTAAGGTAAGTATGATAGGTAGGTTAAGTATGAAGTAGATGCTGACAAAAAACATGATCTTTGGATTGGTGTAGGGTAATAACTACGTTACCCAGGTTGTATAATGTAAATGTTTTTGTTTGAGTCCAAGTCTGAGTGGTGGTTTGGCCATCAACATGTAATGGACCAGTCTGATAGCCAGTAGCCAAGATGTCTGAGCAAAAATGTGCCAAGTTTGGCCCCATTAAGTATGAAGTAGTGGCTGATGAGGAGTAAAAAAAAAATAAAATAAAAAATAAAGAAAAGTTGGATTCACAAACACATCACATTACTAAAATACAAATACTGTAATAAAAATGTGTGAAAAGGCCAGTCTCACATATTGTTCCATTGCAGACTAGACAGTCAATCACAGAGCCAGGCAGCCCGCCTCAGTCTGATCAGCTACGCCCTAAAGTGGACTCACGCCAGTGTTTTGTGGGAGCCAATAAATCAGAGTCAGTCGGCATCAGGGGCAGTGCAGCAGAGACAGAGCAGGGGATCTGGAGCTAGAGCCAGCGAATAAACAGAACACCCCAGCCCAAGGCCAACATAATGACCATCATTAAACTCACTCTCACACGGATAATCCAGGCACGCCAAGTTACCGATAGCACGCTGCCACTGCTAAACATTTAGATTGGATTTACATGTGAAGCAATGTGTCAGAGGTGGGGGGCCATAAGTGGGATTTCAACAACTACTGTGTCAGAATCACCATTTGTTTTCCACAGTAGACCTTTAAATAAAACCAAGAATATATTTCTTATGTCACAACTATTTTTAAAAAGAAAGACTAAAAGTAAATTCAGTCGATTTTATGCTTGCCCACACACACATTCAAGTGAAAAGTATACCTCAAATAAAACAATCAAATAAAATCTGTAAAGCATTGCAGCTTGTCAAACAAGTCAGGCTTTGTTACTGATGCTTACTTGGATAATCTCATCATCCAGTTCATTTCTGACTCACTAATGCTTCCAGGAGTTAACAATGTAATGGAAAAAGTCTGCAGGCTTTTGCTAGCTGCTCATGAGAACAGTATGATAGAAATAATATGGCAATCTGAAAGTACCCGTTTCCACAATCTTCTCACTTCTCAAACTTAGTACTTTCTACGTCTATTTGCTTCTGGGACAATTAAAGGTTATTTCAGAGTTAAAATGATGAAATATAATCAGTGATAGATTTATGTGATTGAAAACTCCACATGATGTCCTTCGTCATTATCACCCTGTCCCAAGTCATTTCATCCCCTAAAGCAGTGAAACAAATGCCCTTTCTATACACCCCTCAAGTCCAACGAATACCTCATTTCCTGTGGTTTGGTACTCACAGAGTCATAAGCTGGGACAGATGGGTGCCTGATTGAAACAACTGATCCAGACGCAAAATTATTGGTTCCATAGAACATCCATTGTTTTTGGAAGAAGTGGAAAAATATACTCTGAAATACATATGACATACACCTCCACACCCATGCTGCTAACTTTGGGGTAACAGAAAGTGAAGGGAGGATAGGCCACAGCTGGAGAGAGATGATCCCTCTAGTTCATTTGACTGCATACTCTCCACATGCAGACTCAAACAAACAGCACCTAAATACACATTACATACAGTACATGTATGTTCATATACCCCATCTGTCGCCCCAGCACCAGAGAGGAGCCTACGGCAAACCTTCTAAACTTCCCCAGCTAAACTAATGTGCACTAGGGAATTGGGGTCATGTTTTTCACTCATCGTGGTCTCATGAGCTGTATGTATAGAGAGCACATTTCTGCGCCTCTGCCTTTCCCATGAAAAAGTTGATTTACTGTAAGGAGCCTATTTGCAGTAAGCAGAACATGTGCTGTTTAGAGAAAACAATGTGGTAGTATTTCACAGTTTAATTTGGTATAAGGCGAGCTCTGGCCTGAGCTCAGGAAGCACAGGCATGTGAAGAGACCTGCCAGGAAAGCAGAACAAGAAACCTTCTCCAGATACAACTGTTTTGTGTTGCTCGTAAACCCAAACACAATGTAAACGGTCCTTTCATTCAAATGGACTATTCTCAATAGACTTTTCCATAAAACAATGGAGGGAGGAGATCTTACCCTCTGAGAGTCTCCTGGCCTCTGCGGCGGACCCTCTGTGCTTCCCTCTGCTCGGTTGTCCCGGTGAAGCGGCTCGCTGGGTATGCTCCTGTCCCCGTTTGTGACCCCATCACCTGGACAGCATAGAGACACACCCATGCCAGCAGCGCCTGGGCCAGCATCATGGATGCCATTGGTCAGTCAGCCGTCCAACCCTCTCAGACTCCGGGTTTAACTAATGGACCCAGGCCACACGGGATTTAGACTTGGATCCACACCAAGTCCCTGGGTGCACTCCACAGCAGGGCTAGACAGAACACGAAGAAGCATTAAAAACACATCAAATACTGATTACAGCAAGCCTCAGATTTTATTTTAATACTGCCCAAATCAAGACCATTGTGGGGCATTTCACTGTCTCTAATGTTCTCAAGATGGCAACTTAGATCTACATAAATACATAAAAAAGATATTTCATCAATACAAGCAAAACCATTCAAAGCAGACTGGGTCTGAGTACAGAAAATGTCCTCCAGTACCATAAAGCAGTGTTTCTCAACCTGTGGTACATGTACCGGTGGTACAAGGCCTGCTTCTGGTGGTATGTGGGGCCCTCTGCAGTTTGAATTTCTGTTTTATTCAGAGACTAATCTATTCATGTTTTTGTCCTCCTTAAGTTAATCATCATTTAGTTAGAACTGCCATATCCATTGTTTTGTTTAATTTTAGAGCTGGTATAGTCTAATTTTAAAGCCTAATATTAAGTTAGGTGGTGCAAAAAGTTTGAGAACCACTGCCATAAGCTATACGTAGAAGATAAAATAAAATAAATCATATACTTTGATATAACTTGACGCTAAAACATATCATGAAAAGTAGGAAGACACGTTAGAATTTAATGATGTCAAAAGGTAAGTTGAACCAGTAAAACCTGAGACCATTGGAGCAAGAGGGTAATGAATAGTCAACAAAGATGGATTACTTATCCAAATAAGAAAAGTGTAAGCCATGAAGGTATATTATGATATCCACATATTCAATTGACCTGGCCCAGCTTAGTCTTACAAACCTGTTAGAGTCTATTAAATTGAAAAACACCCAAGTGGGCTGGATACGCATGAGGGTTATTTTCTTTGCGCCGTCTCATTATAAAGCCCAGGTTTAGGAGAGCTCTGAGCCTCAAGTGATATATAACCTCAGCAGAGACAGGCAAAAAGGAATGGCCCCTGAGCCGCCTTACTGGAATTCAGTTTAAAAGAGGTTCACAGATAGAACCACTGGGATTTATAGCACATATTCTTATTAACATTAGTAAAAAACTTGTGTCCAGGTTGATAAAATAAGAAAGAGACACTAAAAACTGTTAGTAATTATTGCTTATGATGTTGAACTTCACAAATGGGTGAATGGAACAAAAGAAAAGCTATAAAGTGGAATAAGTCGACCATTTCAAAATAAAAGTCCCGTGCGTAAAAGCCTGTTACAAACTTGGATTACTATTCCGTCGTTTGCGCACTTTTCTCCTAAACTCAATCAAAGAAATATTATATTAAACTAAAAAGTTTTGCTGCTTGAATGAGGCATGGGGCCAGAAGACATTGCCTCTCCGTCTGCAAAAAATCAACGATGAAACGTGACTTGAAACCGTTATCTGTAACTTAGCACAAGCGCATATTTTTCCACAATTAGCACATTACTGCATGTCACCACGACTTTATGAATGGAGAAAAGCGCTGCATCAGCTATTGCTCCCATAACACTCACTGCTCAGCTTCATGTTTTATTTCGGGAAAGTTTACACTGTAAAAATACTTCAACATGGATCGAGATGTAAATCCTAAAACTAGCTCGAAGTAAACGACCGTGAGCCAAAGATTCATAGTTACAGTAAACTCAAGTTGAGCGATGGTTCGTTTTCTGTATGCATCAACTCACACACAAGCTGCACTTAAAAAGC
This sequence comes from Periophthalmodon schlosseri, assembly GCA_000787095.1. Lineage (NCBI taxonomy): Eukaryota > Metazoa > Chordata > Actinopteri > Gobiiformes > Gobiidae > Periophthalmodon > Periophthalmodon schlosseri. The sequence goes on from KN469900.1 coordinate 45,104, forward strand.
AATGTTACGCGAAATTAAAGTCACTATCAAAGCCAATGATGAGTACGTGAGCGTGCACATTACCTCGCAGCAGTTGGAGTCCCTCTGCGTCTAGGCGCCCTCAAAAGAAATCGAAGACAGGATACGTGCCCCACAATGGAATATTGAACTATAGCCTTGCGAGAAAAAGAGAAAAGTTGGGGAATTGTCCTGTTTGAGGGAGAGGGGAGGGGACACGCGGAGAGACAGGCTGCGAGTAGGAGAGAGGGGGTAGTAACGGACTGCAGGACAAACCCACATTCCTCAAGACTCCTCAAGTTGTGCGTGCAGAGGCCACGCACCGGGCTTCTTCACGCAGGGTCTCGCATCAGTCCGCAAACCAGCCTCTTGTTGGCAACCCGCTGATCTGATAAGAGCCACAAAGCCAAGGCTTATTGAAGAAATTGGCACCAGATTGCTAGAAGATGCCTACAATAGATGCATGAATTCACTGTCCATTGAGAAGGTGAAGAACTAATCATGAGTCACACCTGATTGCAATATAAATGTAAATCATTTTGCAGAGCTAATGATGGTGTTGGTGATGGTGAAGTTATTACTGCTCTACTCTCCCTAAAGTGTCATTTGTGAGTGACACATCCTTGTGCTTTGTTGCTGATAGGAAGTCACCTTGGCAGAGGGGCTGCTGCATGGGTGGTATATGGATGAAGACAGCTGTGTACACCTCAAATGTTACTACCCACTGGGATTCCAGCACCTTCTGCAAAAACACCTGACGTGCCCTAAAAAGACCCAATTTAGTCTCAAGAAAAGTAGTTTACTAATCAAAATGTTAACAGGTGAGTAACGTAAAAGTTTGATGAATTGATGCAGTCGTGTTTTGACGTTACTCCAACTATATCCAAACACTAACCAACAATATTATAGACTCTTTAGAAAGTGAAAAAATGCACAGCTATCTGACCACCTCTCCACTCAGCCCATAATATGAGTTTGTAGAGAAAGACTACTATCCTCAGGTTTTCACAGAGTCATAAATACTTAGTGCACAATAGAAGTGGGGGACTTCTCCTTGTGGCCTCTTACAAACATTAGATTAATGTTTATGGATTGTATTTTTGTGTCTGCATCTACAGTTTTTTCCAAGTATTACATGAAATTGCAAAATTAGAATGCTTCAATTGGTTATGGTTGCAGAGTGTTTAGTGCTCTCAACAGGGAGGTCAAGGTTCTGTCCTAAGCTTTGTAAGTCTGTATGTAGTCTTTCATCCTCCCTCTATGGGTAGGTGTCGTGTCCTCCCATAGAATGAGTAAGGTATAATAGCAATAAAGAAAGATAAAAGTGTATAAAATCATCTATGAAACTTAAGAGCTATGAGTCTCCGTCTTTAACAAAGCCACATATGTTTAAACAATAGTGAACATGAGCATTCCCATTCAATCAGATTTGAGCATGTCTACATTTTTTGTGCGGCCCCAGACAAACATCGCCTCACACAGAAAACACATGCTGGCTTCATGCTGTTGAACATGGCATTTGATTCTAATGGGGAACATGCAGTTTGCTGGAGGATCTGCCTCTAACATGCAACCTAGACAAGCATGATCTTTACTACAGCTATTGGGCCTCTCACAAGGGCAAAGAAAGCATTCAGACTCAAAGGGTGTGTTCACACTTACACCAACGCTGCATCAAAACTGGGACTGAACTAAATATTCTTGGGACTAAACCAGGATTTGAACAGGTCCAAATCTACATTCTACATTAGGATGTCTTAGTTTCTACCATCTTTCCATTGCACACTTATCATGGCTTAGTTTGACTCAAGAGTGAAAAAGATATATTGTGTTGCCAGAGTTGCTGTTTTTCAGGAGGTGTTTGTTTTGAGGCTTGTGACAAAAGCCATTTGTTTAATATTGTCCAGACACATGTAGTCTTCAGGCATTGTACCACTACTACACATTTGAAATAAAAATTGAGAATCTGGACTTAATACAACTGTCATAATGGATTGGTCCAAAAGCACAACATTCATTGACAAACATTTTTCAAATCAAAGTCTTCTCAAATCATTGTTTCCAATTCTGTTCCCTTGCAACATGGTTGAGCAAACCAAAGAAAAGCTCAAATTTTGACTCTTGTTAGATGCATTCTTGACATGGAGCCCAGTTTATGCTGAAACATCAAACCAGGAGAGACCACCAGAGCTTATGAGAGCTCTAAGAACATGTCCAACCCGTCCAGGAGATCACTGTATTTCTAAACCACTTCCATGACACTGTGAGCGAAGAAAAGATGGAGTGCCAGAATTAGTCATACCGTACTGCTACCCATTGGGGTGATCCAGTGCACACATGGGTCACAAAAGCCCCAGACGACATTGGTTACAACATAAATATTATTACAAGCGTGTAACACGACAATGGTGCACAAACGCTTGCTTTTTTATGAGAATATAGAGCGCTAAAATTCCTTGCCTCGGGACTAAAGTGAAATGTAGTATGTACCATATGCGACATCTCCACATGATTTATTGACAACAGCAAAATACAAGCCCAGTGTGAGCTGTGAGTATGCATTTAACAAACCAAGAAAATGTATGACATGAACATAAGAACATACAGCACATGTTTGAATTGGCAGCGTTGGAAGTTAATGACAATCAGTTCTGCGCAAGATACGGTCATTTCTGATTGCATTCAAATCAAGGCAATCACAAAGAAGAAAATATGCCCAGGTCAAAAAGTACAAAAGCCAAATTATCTGCTTTTACCATACATCAAGAAAACTGCCGGCCAATACAAACAAATCTTATGTCTGAAAGGATAAGAATAGCACTGCTATACTAGTGACCATAATGCAAGGAGTCATTGTAGCAGCGGTAGTAGCAGTAGTAACAGTAACTTACAGTCAAAGTACTAAAGTAGTAAAGTAGAAAATGTAGTGGTCTAAAACAAAGATAATTATTTTGTGTTACAGTTTGCGCCTCGATTTTTGGTGGATGATGATCCTAGAAGAGAACTGTGTCATCCATTTGTATGTTTGGACACTGAAAAGGTGACTTTACTTCTCATCTTTGTGGAATCACTGTGTGCAGGTATGGTTTGCCTCATCCTACCCAGAATGCCACTCAGCTGTACTCACTATAACAACCTGCCTCTCACAGCTGTGCAGTGATGCAGTACCAGAGGAATGTACTACTTCAAAGTACTTCACAAGCGGAGACAACGAATAACCGTGTTCAGAGAATCGAAATATGTGATCTCATAAAACAGTGCACAAACACATTGGTCTGTTTAGTGAGGATGAGGAGGGATGGCTTCTGCTGTTTTTGTAGGAAGCACTAGAGGAAGAGGCGGCCGATTGCCCATGATGTTACTCCCAAGAGGAACGGCATACTTTAACCCAGCCATGGCTAAACGACTGTTAAAACATACAGTGTGAACAGAATAGTGAGTCTGACACTGGAGTTCAAGCTTAGCCTTCTTTTGTTGACTTTCTGGATGGGAGAGACTTGAGATTCCTTGTAACTGCAAATGACAAGAGACTGGAGAATAGAAAGAAATGGAAAAAAGTCAAACAAAAGATTGCAGCATGATGCCAAGAGAGTGGAAAGAATCCTGCTTTCGAACAGTGCGAGGGGATAATGGCTTTCAGATGTGAAAGTCCTTTGTATTTTAAAAGAAGCATAAAACATTCCCTCTCAAAGGAATCCAAAATACGTCAGGAATTCCCGCTGAAAATCAGGCTGAAAATCCGCAACAGAAATGGGTCTGAAAAGGTTGATCTTGTGTTTGCTTGTGTGGGGGATAATCATGTTTTGAAGTGAAATATACAAATACATACAGTACGTCTGGGAGTTTGGATGATGTGGACATTTGGGCGGCATACCTCTGCTCCACACTGATGTTTTCTCTTCAGGAGAACGTAGCGGGGTGGGGGTGCAGCGGCACTCTCTATTTCCTGTTCAAACCTTGGGGGAGCTGAGGTGAGGTCATTCCTCCCTAAAACTGTTAAGTCCACAGCTCACAACCAGGAGCAGCACAATATGGTTCCCATAAAATATGTCAACAAGAATGTTTAAAGTTTTGGGTTTGGATAGTTGGTGGTAAGCAAGATGCAAGTCATTAGTCAAGTTAGTTTTTAGTAGTACGTGTACATTCAAAGTATATGTAAAAGTTGTTTTGTTTTACACCAGTGAAAAATTGGGAGGCATGGTTTGGGTACCCTTTGTAGTAGTGGTATATTGTTGAAAGATGTATTAACTTTACAGAAATGTATCGAAATATTTAAGGATTAGTGCTGGGGTACTAGAGCTGTTTCCACTGTAAGTCTGCCTTTGTCTAAAAACAAGGTGTGGTTTTACGCAAGTCAAAGGTGAAGAAATGTAGCCCAAACCCCCTGTGAAGGAGTTGACCCAGAGGAAATAGGTTTAGCGTACTTTATTTTAAGAACCTAAATATATTACAACGTTGATGTTTCATTTCCTCTCTGTTAAAACGTTTGTACTTCAGTTTGCCATAAAATGTCAAGACCATTTGCCTTAGCTATAATTTCCACATGTTAACTATGCTTATATGTTGTGCTCTCAAGAAGAAACCAAACCAAAACACATGACATATTTGATTGTCTTGTTTTCCAGACATATCTTTAATGTTAGCTTCATAGTGGAACACAATGTGGGTAACCTGTGGTATGCCATAGCGTTTCAAACATTTCACAATATTATGATGATGAACCGCCATTTAACTTTCTGAGCTTTGCCCTATACCCATCGTTTACAGCCTAATGACTAATATCCTGTCTGTACCCAAATCCCCAGAGAACATTGCCTCATAGTCCAATAACACTCTCAATGAACAGGTGAAACTAACTGCTAAAGTCATGAAGTAGTTTAACAGTCAGGAAACACGAGAAGTACTATTTGTGTTTGAATATCTGTGTAAAATCATCTCTGTGAGTTAATTTACAGTTGTGTGGGACTGTAGTAAATCTGAGGTACACTGAGTAAAGTTTTAGTTTGTTGTACTGCTCTGTGGTCATTATAGGACTGGAAACACAATAGTATTTTAGCTGACCATGTTGTCACTTTTAATGATTTTTCCTTGAAAGCAGCTGTTTTCACCTTGAATGAGTGGTCTTCCTGTAAAATAGAAGCAAAATACTATAATTACTGTACCGTTGGAAAATAAAGATATGTCAGCAATGGCTCTGTAAGTGTTTTTGTATGAATCTGGATCAGTTTATGGGCTGGTATAGAGTCATTCCATCTGAAAATGACAGACCACATTGTCAAATACAGAATACAAAATACACAACTATCCAGGTTAAATAATTAGACTTCATTTACTGTTTCTAGAAATGTTGTTTTAAGAGAATACATTAATTAATAATATTATTTTACTAATATTATTTTAGTTACAATACACAAAATGCAAAAAATAATGATTTAGTGGAAAACATTCAGTAATTGTTTCCCATTGTGCAGTTCATAATATGACATTCAGTGTTGGTCATTGTATTGTGCCAGTGAGGAAGTGTCTGACTTCTGATATTCTGAACAATCACTGGGGACTGCTGTGAATCTCATGTCCCTTAATGAACACAAACAGCGTGTTTTCTCTGTGTGCCACATTTGTTTAGGTTCACAGCTCTATTCTGGCGAGGAGTGCATATATTCTGAGCCCTATTAAAGCCATGTATCAATGGACCACCCAAGCCTTTTTACACAAACCAAAAGACAACACAAAGCAGGGAGGGGCTCAGTCTAAAGAGCTCTCAAAAGTGACAAGAGGTAAGATCTGAGGAAGTCCCAAGTCTATTTTCACACTAATCGCTAATGCATACAATGGGTCTGACACACAGCTACAGCTCTGGTCACTAATGGTGTCTCTCAAGGTCAAATCTGGAGAAGTGCAGTGGACCAGCTGTGTTTGCTACAGCGCATCACCTCATATCTGTCTCCATCACATCCTCCTCACAGCATAGACAATATTTTCCGTTAATTTAATTGAAATCTAGGTCAGAGCTGTCTGCATCCTTAGACACAGGGTCTCCATATGGTTTTACAAAGGAGTATTCTATAGAAAGATTTTAATAGCCTGTCACCTGGCGTTTGTGCAAGAGGTACTCAAAAAGTCCAAGTGAATGTATTAAAGTCTTATTAAAACTAAAAAAAACTCAAAATGCTATATTGTGAGAAGTAGTCTGGTTTGTAAGGCGAAGTGCAACAATCTTTACTACCTCTAAATACATTGCCAAAAAAGCATCTACCTTTCTGATTCTCTAATGATCACAAGGAGAGGGAAAATTTAATGTTTTCTGATTTTGAGAACAGTTTAAAAAAGTAAACATTCTAAAGGGTTACAGATTTAAGATTACATTTACATATACATTTGAAATTAGATAAATGTCATGAAGGCCCAAAACACATTTGCATGACAGGAATGCATTAAAAAGTAAAAGTATCTTGTTACTTTCCACATCTACTTTCTGAGAAGTATAATAGTATAGTTTGTCTACCTACCTTAGCTCCCTCACAGGTCTTTGAAGTGCCAGGCCCCCCCACACAGAGGGTTTGGTGGGGGGTGCTTCAGGATTAAAGGCTGTGTTGCAGCAGCCCAGCTGTTTGCACTGCCAGCCCAACTCCAGAGCGACACCTTAGACCTGCAAGAGTCAATATTTGTGAGTGTGTGTGAGTGTGGGCACATATTTAATCCATTGCGGGGACTAAAATCTGCATACACACTCATGGGGACCTGCCTCCCTTATGGGAACAAAAAATAGGTCCCCATGATGTAAATTTTACAATATTAGATCAACGACATGGTTTCAAGTTACGTTATGGATTGAAAACGGTTAAGGTTAGGGTTTAGCCTGAGGTTAGGCAAGTAGTAATTATGGTTAAGGCTAGGTAATGTAATGTCCTCAAAAAGCATAGAAACTCAGCATAAGTGTGTGTGTGTTTAGGAGAGGCTGATAGACCCATTGAACCCCAGAGATTTGAGGTTGTGGAGTTGCCACTTCATCATTCTTGTGGTTCAGTAAATACTTGATGCATACACACTATAGTACTTAAAGAAGCGGTAACACTCTGTTATAAACAGTGTAATCAGGGTAAAGTGATTTCCTGAAACTTGGAAAAGGAAAGGTTGAGGTGACAGTGCACTTGTGTGGTCTTCCTCAGTTTGCATTCAAGTCTTTTTCCAGTCTTGTGCGACTTCTGCCGCAGAGAGCTTTGAGATAAGGATACAAGTCTTTTATGAAAGAAAGCATCAGATACTGCATTATAGTAATCACATTCTTTAATCTGAACTGAAATAAGTATTGTTACTTCAAAATAATGGAATGGAAGTAAAAAGGTAAAGAGCATTGCTACTTGTTACTACAAAACCTCTACTGCTCATACAATAATAATACTACTGCAATGATGATATTTCTACAACCCATACCAGTCCAAATAAGCTAGCACCTATGACACCTCTTTTGGCTTATTTTAGTGCGCTGAAGTCAAACATACATGTTGAAGTTTGGCTGTTGTAATTTCTGTAATGGTGGAAGTATGGTTTGAGGAATGCAGCTCCCACTGTCAGCTCGAACAGCAGCCCGTCCATCTTCATTATGGCCATTCCCACATACTGGTCATGTGATTTACTGCCCCAGGCCCCAGCACCAGTGATATAGGGCAAATTCCTGACCAGGATCAGTGAGGTTCCACACAGACAGATGCAGTCTGGAATCTGGAAGAACCAGGAAAGTTAGAGGATAGGATGAGGGGAGAAAAGTACAGTACAGAAGATTTAGGGGTAGAGACATCTGAAACTCAATTTGAACAAAATTCATGTTTTGATGTCAGTAAAATATTGGGACAGGGCAACACAATTCCAGGAAAGAATAATGTCATGTCTTGTTTGAATGCATTGCAGAGTGAGGAATCCAATATAACTACATTCTAGTGTATCCAATTATGCAAGAGATTGGATTGTATATTTACTTTCACACATGGAAATAATGGCCTATCCTTTTGTTGTCATGTGTTAATTTCTTTTAGATTTTGGCACTTTTCAAAGTCTTTTCAAAGATGTGGAGTTTTATAGTGCTCAAAATCTGAACTGATTTATAGACACAAGACCTCAACACAGACATTGCATTTTACCACGAGAGGCCGTAGTCACGGAAAACCTTCAACATGTTATCCTTCCGCAAACTAAGTGAACAGGCCAACTTTAAAGCATGTTTTGTGTCACACAGCAAATTAATCTTGGCCTACATTTACATTTCTACGAAGTTATAGATTTATCACTGCAAAGTGTAAGAAACTTGGGGGTCATTAGTAAAGTAAAAGATCAGATATTTCAACAGGAAAATGCTTGAACAATGGAAATGAAAACCACAGCTGGTGATCATCATAAACACAATTTGCATATGGTGACTGTTAGCACAAGGAATCTCCAGACCTTTCACTCAACCACTGAACATTTTCACAGTTTATTCTCAGAGGATGTGAGCTAACAAGCAGCAGCCAAACTAGAGTCCAAAATTATGTACGCACCCCACCAGACGCAGTGTGTTCCGGTTATCCTCACATCTTCTCTTGTCTCATGTCTGGAGAGGGAGGAGGCCAGATATGATGCAGTCGGAGAAGGCTAATGGTGCAGAGCTAATGACAGTGATTAGAGAGATGATGGTAGAAGATGTGGAGTGCTGAGTAATTGGCTGATGTCACTGGAAGACAATGAGAAGGTGCATGTTCAAACCTGTAGGAGAGCAAGACCAGAAACAGACATGATGAAAGAGACACAGGTTAAAAAGCGTACGTCAGTAATGAACATTATAAATTATGTAGAGATGAAGGAAGGAAATTGTTCCATATTTTATCCTGTAACCTTCTGAACTTACATTCCTCCAGACAGATCGTGGATATCATAATAAATTATTTAAGAGATAGAGTAACAATTGGTTTTATATCTTTGTATCATTGATTTTCCTTTCACATACGTTCCAGATGATTCAGATTCACACTCGAGCTTAAAGGTGCACTATGTAACTTTTCAGATGGAGGGTCCACCACCTGCTTGTCTCTATGGAGATTTTATTGTTTTGCCTTCAATATTCTCCAGTGCCATTTTCTACATCTATTTTGTATATATTGAATTACAAATGTTTGTATTGCTAAACAAATACCTACTAAACACATATTCTTACCATGAGCCGCGTCGTCTCTCCACAGATCTGACCTGTAACTTGGCTTGAAAGTGCCATATGATTGTCTACATGGAGAGAAGTTTATGGAACATTCCAGGCAAATGAATAACAAGTCCATGGAGACAAGCAGGTGGCAGACCCTCCACCTCTGCCAGAAAGGTTACATAGTGCCACTTAAACTTTTTCTCCTAATTTTATATATATTTTTTTAATTTTACGTTTGGTTGTTGTGCTGTTTTTTATTCTATGCATGCATTTCCACCCTTATTTCAGAATATGTCAGTTTTTAATTGCACAGACCTTTAATTGCAACTTTAAACTTTTTTATAGTTTAGTTTATTACCTTTATGCTTGTTTGAGTTTTATCCTGATTCCAGAATAATGACATAATAATGACATGTTTTATTCAAATTAAACAGCACACCTGCAAATAAAAAGTAAATTATGGTCTTATACCTATTCAAGATGTGTGATTTTGTGCAAATTGTTGTACTGACTTAAATTATGGTTCAAGTATAAGAACGTGAAACACCTCCACGTGGTCTAAATACCCTCAGTTCAGGATGTTTTGTTGGCTGCGTGGTGATTTGCATCGGGTTTGTCCATTTCATCTATTCAAATGAAAAATCTTATCGAAATTGTAACCACAAACTTGAACTCTCTCAACTTTTACCAAATTAGCCTGTGAACTCCTTTGCAAATACACTAACCGCTCTACTGTCCAGATCCTTGCTCTACTACGGTAATGCTGCAATATCTGCTGCCCTCCGCTGGTAGGAAGCGCTTTTTTTCCAAAGTGCAAGAAGCCACAATTGGTTACTACTTTATGGAATCATTCTGTGATTTTCCGTACTTTACAATCCAACTATTTACTCCATTATATGTAGAACTTATAGAGAGTGCAATACCACGAGCCCACGTATTTCAAGACAAAAGTAGCTCAGAAGAAGGGGACGTACGTCGGCGGGTCTCCAAATAGCCGAGAACAGAGGCTCCGTTGTTTCGGCGGAGCTGGCACATGGCACTAGGTACGGTGGATGATAGAGCCTGTCAGGGCGCATTAATGTCATGTGGGTGTTAGACAAAAGCAGCGGAGTAGAGACTAGACAGAAGATCTGCCTCTGTGTGCTAATGAGAAATACTACACCAACATCAATTAACCTCCTGAGACCTGAACTCTTCATGGCGTGCTTTATTAATTTTTTCTCTTTGTTATTTGGGCTGACTGGGAGCTGATGAGTGTAAAAACAAAGAATTGTCTTTTTACATTATGAGAAAAAATATGTCCACATATGTACGTTTTAATCATTTTGATAGAAACAATAAAGTCACATTTAAATAATGATTTGCAAAAACTATTTGTTAAGTGCCTGAAAGTTCACATTAAATAATGATTTGCAAAAACTATTTGTTAAGTGCCTGATCACAGCAACATTGTTCCTGAGTAAAAACAAAAGTAAAAGTAAAAAAAACAAGAATTGTGCCTCTTGGAACAATGTGGCTTCTAACAGGTGCAGGAGACATATGCCTTTAACAAAGTCCATGTTGAATCTAAACTATAATGTGTTATACTCTTCTGTCATCACTAAGTGGCAGTGTAATGGCCTCATATGTGGACACCTTGTAGAGAAAAAAATTGTATTGTGGCCTAGACAGCCCAAAATGTGTTGTCCACATATGAGGACGCAGGTCTCAGGACGTTAAGTGCCAACCCTCTAGGCTATAGGGCCTACATAGCCCTGTTTTAAACTGCCTCATTACGAAAAGTAGAAGGTAGAAGTGTCTTGCTCAAGGACACAACAGCAGCATGCAATCATTTTCTAGGAGTGGAGGTCGCTTGTAAATGGTAAATCTCAGATAGCATGAGAACTGAGATTATCAGAGGCAGTATCATCATGAGGTGTTGAGCATGTGTTATTGTAAGTGACTGTGAATGAGGAAATGAACTCAGTTGGCCGCCACACTGAGGCACATGTTCCACTCATTATAAGAATTATCTTGGGCACAGACAGTTGCACCCAACAAATTGGCACCTGGATTGACAAAACCTTATTAAAGACTGTTCAGCTCTGACTATAGCACTTACTTCAGTTTTTCCACTCCTAAAAATGAAAGAAGTTAAAATGTCAAAATTCTACATGGCTGTATTAGCTATTATTTTGTAAATGCCCTTTAAAAGTTGGGCATTAAAAACCTATACCTGATGCACTGGAGCAGGTTCCCCTTGTCACAATGTACAGACCAAATACCATAATAATTATTTGTCTTTGTAAAGATAAGAATTGCCCTGAACTTGACACCTGTAACTCCTCCACTCCTCCACGTAACATGTGTAATGTGTAGATATAGATCAATGTATTCATCTGGGCCACTGTAGATGGAAATGTACAATTCTATATTTCTAAAAACATGGCAATTCTTGCAAAAGGAAAAGGGAAAGTTTATCTAATCTATGTAAACAGCCCTGGTGTGGAATTTCCTGCCCCCTGTGTCCTGTATGCCTCCTGTAGGTGGATATGGTATGAAAAGCAGTATCATGTGAGTGCTGCAAATCTTATCGGCTTTTCTAGCTGCTGATTGACGCACTATATGTCGGACACAAAAGGCTGTTTCTATGTTATGCAATATTAAAAGAGTGTGGCTGCCACTGGCAATCTGACACTCTATAGGTGAGGAAGTCCATAAACCAATAGTTCCATAAACTATTGTTGTCTGATGCATTTATTTACAGGTCTTGTTTTTCAGGAAGTCGCAGACCTTTGCTGGTGAGGAAATATTATATTAATAGTAGCTCAATTGCTCCCTGGTAATTATCAACAATTACCAGGGATGGGCTACGTAGACTAGAATTAGTCTACCAATAAATAACTGCTGTTTCTTTCTCACCTTATCCCTTGTAGATTTTTAAATATAACAACTGAATTAAATTACTTGATATAATTTAAGTTATATATTATGTAGGCTGAATTTATGATATAGTCTTCTGGGATAAGAGAAATTTGACAGTAAGAAACTATGTGCATTCAGGAAAAAAGATCTACATTATTTCTGTTAATGGCAGAAATACTTTGAAACAAGAAGCTGAAATAAGAAGCTGACCTCTCTCCCAGCTGCCCATTGTCCTGACCCGGCTCTTCACCCTGCTCTTATGGATTTGCTGCATGTTACAGCCGTGACCACGCCCACTTCAGTAGCGCATGTGTGCGTCAGTGCGTCAGACGCGCTCGTCTTCTCATCGGCTGCTGAGCCCCTCTCCTCCTCATCGCAGGAGCACGGACAGGTACCTGCTTAGCCCTACACTTATATTCTTATCTGGGATGACATGGACTGTTAGAGTTTTGGGATTATATCGTTCTGGACTCACTGGGCTGTTTTGCGTAAGGATTCGTGCATGAGTTGTTTATGACGCTGACTGTATCAGATCAGGATTTGTGAGTTGCGTGCTTTAACAAATATCACCTCTTTAATACCCTTCTAAAGTAGCTTATGTGTACTTTTGTATCAAAGTCGGTGATGTTCGCGTTGATGCGAAAATAACGAATGCAGGTGCGTGTGAGGCGTCCCACTAGTAGCCTACAGTTATGGCGGAATTCGGCTCGTCCTTTCTTAAGATGTTGCTCTAAAATCCAATACTGATAATACCAGTGTCTTCTGAATACAAATGTAATTTCTTGTTGCCCGTTTCTTGATAGTTTTTTTCTAACAGAGAAAACTCCAAAGTAATGTCTATTTCCAAGTGTGTGTACTGCGTAGGCCCAAATGAAACAAAGTTTTCACATGCGTTTTGTTGTTAGTTCAAAGCAGGACTCATTCATAATTGTTGTGACACTTTTAAAGGCTCCACCTTTACTGTCTCTGTCATCAAATAGTTTTCTGATGTGTATCTTGCTTTTGTTGCACGTAAACCAGGAATTGATTAGCAGATACAATTATGCCTGTCATAATCCTGTCTATGCTTGAGTCATTTAATTGTATAATATGTCTAGAATGCTGCAGCTTGACCTCTTATTGGTTTTCTGTAGATTTGGCCACATAACCCCTAGGTTCTTCCTGTTAAATAAGAATTTATTTTTAAATTGTATTATTATTTTCTGGCTACTCTTCTGAGGAGAACCATCCCCATTCAACAGTTTGTTTTTTGTTTTTTTTATCTTGTTGGGTCTTTATTGCAGTTCTATTTGAAGCTCTTTGTAGCACTTGAGAATAGCATAGTAAGTGTTAATATTATTGCTTTTATTCCTTGAATGTTTAGAAGTAGCCTAATGAAACAGCAGGGCATATATTTCCTATCTTTTATTGTAGCTACACCAAAAGTTCTGCTTTTGTTTTATTATCTGTGTACTCTCCCACAGAATGGAGGCTATGTTGAATGAGTGGATTTGGCGAGCTGACCTCTGGCTTCCTCCCGGGACGCGCTGGGAGGACATGGAGGTGGACCCGGAACAGGGGCACATTCCTCAGCCGCGGGACCTTACCTACACTGTTCCTCTGGCACTTGCCTTCATTGCCTGCAGATATGTCTTTGAAAGGTGAGAGCAGATAGCTTTCAACACAGAACTAATGATGACAGATATAACAAATATTAATTTTAACAGTTTTTCTTTTTTTATGTGGTAACAACTTTTAGAAAATCATGCCTCCTTGTGTGCTATGACCTGTAAGCTCTTGTACATTTTTCTGCCACAGCCTTTGAGCCAAGCTTAGGACTGGCAAAAACAGCACACTGACTTCAGACGCCTTACATATGATTGGTTTAATGCTCTGAAACATGGAGCACAATTATGTTTTACATAATATGTTTTTACATAATATTATACCATTTTATTTTAATATTTTACTTTAATTTAATGTTTTAATAATGGCAATACAAGCACAACTAAGGATGGGGATGCCATTAACTGGGGACCCATAATATCACACAGAGCTCTTTTGGAATTGTTGCAAACTGGTTTTAGTTGCAAGATCTGGCAACATAAAGTGAGGAGCTTATTCAGCATTCTAAATGCATAATTGGTTTGAGAACCAAAACTCAAACTGGAAAGATAATTAACTTATAGCCTACATTATGTTTTGTGAATAAATCAAGATTGCATACACAACCTTTAACATAAATAAAACAGTACTTACACTACCAGTCAAAGGTTTGGATACACTTTTTCATTTATGGCTCGTCTTTATTTCCATGACATTGTAAATTCTCACTGAAAGCATCAAAACTATGAATGAAAGCATGTGGCAAATACAACATAAACTCAAAGTAACTGAAAACGTCTTTTAGATTTTTTAAAAATAGCCAACCTTTGCTTTAATCACTGCTTTGCACTTTTGACACTTCTTGTGAATTCATCAAGAAGCTCATATAGAGGAGGCCAAGGGTTTGCAGGTCTGTTGGCAAAGCAATGGGTGGCTACTTTGAGGAATTGAATATAAAGTATAAAAAAATATTTAGTTGAGTTATTTACTTTTTTTGTTTACTACATAATTCCTCACATCTTGCATCATATATTTGATATTATCAGCTTATTATTACAGGGAATCTGAGTTATGGCAATAGCACTCTCAGAGACAACCAAATAGTATTAATGGTTGTAACTTAACCTACAAACTTGTAAAGCCATTCTATAAAGTTTCTTTTGAAGGTATGCCAACAATTGAAATTCAAGCAATGAAAAAAATCATTATCCATAGAGCACAGGTTAACCGCCTTTATATTAGACTTGCATGCTAAAATATTTACCTTGTTGTTGTCAGTAAACCTGTCATCAGTAAAACTGATGACCAGATAGTAGCTTTTGTTTTGCAATATAATACTTTGCCTGTGCTTTTGTAACCTGCTGTCTCCAGAGACATAGTAGCAGGAGGAATGTTTTTCAAGGTGCTTCCTGGTTGCTTTGTTGTTGTTGTTGTTGTAGCAGTAGGTAAATGAACTTGAACGTATTATTTACTTCTGTAGTGTCAGACAGCAGGCAGCCATGTCCTGTGATGATCCCATAATGCTGCTTGGACCATAAAGAGAAGTCCAGTCTTGTAACCTGACACTGCTCTCCTGGGTCATGGTGCTGTGATGTCCTATTGTCTGTGATGCCTGCCCACTTTGGCTTGATTATCTGCGAGATTGAGTTGCACATGGCGGCATGCGCATGTTGTACACTCATTTATCACTACTGCATCTCCATACTCCGTCTGCCTCCCTATCACAATAACACACACATAGATCAGGTTCTCCTTGGTCACTTAACACCAAAGCCGTCTGTCATCAAAGACCCATGAGACTGTTTGTGCTTAGGTGAACACCCCAAATCACCTTTGACAGCTGTTTTATGATGTCATTAATTATTAATATAGCCCAGGTTAACCCTATAGGCCTATTGCATGTCTCTGTCTTTCAGGGTAGTTGCAGTACCGTTAAGCAGGCTGTTAGGTGTAAAGGACCGGGTTCGAATTCGAGCCTTCGCTAATCCAAAGCTGGAGGCGTACTACAAACACAACAGCCGGCAACCATCAGAAGTTAGTGCTTTCTTTATCTTTATTGCTGTGTATAGATGTCAAGATTATTTGGTTAATCAGTAATTGTGATTATTTTTGGACCACGATATAATCACAAAAACTAAAAATAGTTGTTTATCATTTATAATAGAAGCATAATTAAGTAATTTAAATTCTATAAATAGATCAAAAAACTAAAGGTAAATGTAACAAGCTATTTTATTTGTCTGTTTATGTCACAATAACTTCTCTTGCATCATTCAGAAGGTTTGATTTCATAAAGCTGGTCATATAATAGAGGAATGTTAATTGCACAATTGGAATGAAAGTGAATTAAAGATTTCACACTTGCTTTGGCAGGGAGTCAATAATTTTGAGTAATTGTAAAATAATTAGTGATGCTTCTTCTCACAATAATTGTCTCTACAGTATTAGTCTGAAATTAAGTTATTTATGAAGCTCTAACATAACAACTAGATATTAAAATGATTCATACTGAAAATGATTTTCTACATGAATAAATGTCTCTGAAGTCCACCTCACACTTGTTACTTTAGAGATCCATAAACTGCTCTGAAAAAGAAAAAAAACCAAAACAAAACATGAGTTTCTGAATGATTAAAAATTAGGACCGCTGCCATAGTGATTAACAATTTAAAATGAAATATTATATGTTTTGAGTGGTCCTCAAAATGTTGCAGATAACAGGAAGCTGCGACCCATGAATAATTAAACCTGTTTTTCCCTGTGTGAGGTTCAAGTGCAGACAGGTACGTTACAGGTGATTCCCACAGTTACGCTCGGCTCCTCTCGCTGTAGTAAACCTGTGTTTACCTGTTTGGACATGCTGAGCCTTTGACCTGTCAGGACCTGAATCCTCTCAAGTGACAAAGTGTTAAACCACTATCTACAGTTTGCACCTGTTAGCTTTCTTTTCAATTTTGCAATCTCGTTATTACTAATTAGGGCTTAATAAATATATAACAAAAATTATCATATTTGTATTTTGATCATCGTAATCATTATCTGGACTATACAGACTCTAAAACACATACAAAAAGACCTTTTTATTACAAAAACATTGAAATTATTAAATCAAAATGTCAAAAAAGAAAAAACTGTTTCTGATTATCTTCAATAATACACTTTATTTGTAAATATTTAGAAGCCCGTAGTCATCATATTTCAACCTTTATTTGGATAAAGTTTTTGAAGTAGTTGAAAATCTAAAATTACAATAGTGTTTATATGTATGTGTTTATTGTGTATTATATAGTTTTGTTTTTTTTTCATTATCCATTATTATCATCATTATTATCGCTACTACTTGCGTCTCACCCTTTACCTGTACCTAACAAGTACCATGTTGTAAATACTGATGTCTGCAAAATTAAAAATAAAATAAATACAAAATAAAATAACAATAGCAAGAATAGTAAGACTTGTCAACTCATTGAAAAAATAATCGCTGACTTGTCGACTACTAAAATAATTGTTTGTTGCAGCCCTATTACTAAGTGGGAAGTACTTTGAAACTGCAAGGTAGACAGCCCTCACAAATTTAGACTCCGATTAAAGGAAAAGTAATACAATTCAACTGTTGTTCAAAAATACTTAATGTACTTTTTCAGAATGAGGTATTAAACTTATCAAAGCAGTGTGGACTATCCCAAAGAAAAATACAGACATGGTTCAGACACAGAAGGAATCAGGATCGACCCACGAACACAACGAAGTTCTGTGAAGCCACGTAAGTATTTTGAATTAGATTAATTTATGACCAAACCAAATCTTTTTATGTGTCTTTATGTGTTGTGTCTTTTGCTTTGGGCAGTTGGCGTTTTGTTTTCTACCTTCTCTCATTCATTGCGGGCCTCAGCTCCTTAATTAAAGTGAGCAAATCATTTTCTATGGCATCATAAACAGTATACACATAACCAGCTCAAGCTTCTCTTTAGACTCCATGGCTTTGGGACACAACAGAATGCTGGAGAGGTTACCCTAAACAGGTGAGCAGTTGTGTATTTTTTTAAATCTACACTAGATATAGGAAATGTATTGAATTATCACTAATAAAGTAAATATTGTTTTGAAGATATGCAAAAATATCACTGTATCGTCTATAATTTTAAAAAATTACCCCAAAAATGCTAATATTAATGAAATAGAAATGAAAAAGCAACAAGTCTATATTTCTGCATCTGTGTGGGTAATTTATAGTTCTTTCACATTTGTCTAAACCCCAACTACTACGATGACACATTTAGCCCATTTCTGTTGGACTGCCAAAATATCGTTTCATCTCTCAAAACGGCCCACCCCTAATCTACAGTGGAAGTTGGTTGCATGTCCTTCAAATACAAACGTTAATGTACACATACATATACCATTTGTGTGCTGTCAGACATTTTTAATGGCACTGAAACACAATACAGCAGTTCTGAACCATATCAGTTTTGTGGTTTCTGTCTAGACTGTGGCTTTAAGGAGAAAAAGTTGTGTATACACTTCTCCCACAGCGTCCTATACTTCCTCTCCTCTGATGCTGTTTCAGAGGCTTGTGTGTTTAACTAAAGTCAATCTGTGCAGATGACAGTTGGGTGCCTGCAAGTCG
>KN469900.1:64911-74959 GCA_000787095.1 Periophthalmodon schlosseri
ACTGAGTGTTTCCACCATAGTTCACTAAAAAGCATTACTGTTTTCCTGAAATCATAAGTCGGGCTTGCAACTACACGTTACACAATGGCCTCATTGTTCTAGTTTATATGGCCCAGTCCCTGCTTCATAGTTCAAAGATACAATCAGGACACCTGTCATGAGCATGTGACTAGAGGTGTGGATGGGTGTAGTAATTATGAATGTCCCAAATTAAGACGATAATTGCTTTCCAGTCTGACAAAATAATTCCTGTTCCTTAATATTATAAATAACCAACCTAGCACAAATTTCTGTAACCTTTTGATAACATAACATCTCATGAGTCTATTACCTCTCTATTATGTACCCCTAAAATTGCAACATATGCTAGTTTGTCTAAGAAAAGAAGACCGGCATGTTATTTAAATTTATCTTAACTTTAATTTGATCAGCGGCGGAATGGAGTACTTCTTCCACCACTGACTAACTTGCCTTTTTTATTCAGTCTGCTAAAATGCTCCACTACGCTGAATTGACATGCATATGTGACACATTATTTGTCATCTTCGCTGTGGTATTCCTGTTCACAAGACTGGTTGTTTTCCCTTTCAGGTCAGTACAAATATTTAAATGATTTTCCTAGTTTTGTTTTCCACTTTTTGTCTTCTTCTGGTACATCAAAGAGTCCAAATTAAACAATTTTTCATACTTACACTGCAGGGTGGTCCACTCAACCCTAGTTGTGTCTTTGGACTTCTTTGAACCATTCTTTGGGTACTATTTCTTCAATGCTTTACTGTTAGTTCTGCAAGCCCTGCATATCTTCTGGGCCTATCTCATCCTACGAATGGTCTACAAGTTTGCATTTGCCGGCAAGGTAAGTATAAGTTCTCACTACAACAACCAGCGTGTACGTATTCTTGCATTTTTTATTGTTTTTCTCCTCTATAGGTGGAGAAAGATGAACGCAGTGATGAGGAAAGCGAAGAGGAGGATGAAGAAGAGCTCGAAGATGAAGGGGATGAAGGAAACTGGGAACAAAGCAAAGATTCGATCAATACCAAACTGGTGTTACTGGCTAATAACTGTGTCCTCAATAACCTTACCAGCCAGAGGAGCATCAACAGTAGGCTACCCAAAGCCAGATAATGAACTATTTACAAAATCATCATGTGTATTTGTAAATGTCTATACGCACATCATACATCCTGCCTTTGAAAATCCGTATCATAAGATTGTAGACTGTAATTTAAACACAGGTTTTAATAATTGCTTTACCTTTTAACATTAATATAATTTGGACAAATGCCTGTAGTTAAACTTATTCAAGTTGTATTGAAGTCAATTCTGCACTGCTTAGCAAATGTATTGCGCCCTCTAGCGCACATAAATGTTAACAACAACGTTTTTATAGATTGCGTAAGAGACATGTGTTTCAATTATTCAATTTTGTTTATTTTCAGTGCCTTGGCTGATACAGGCTATTCAAATATTTTGTTGTTGGAGGTAATAAGGGAGAGCCTAGCTGTTGCTCTATGGTTGTTGCTTCAGTTACTACCACAGTTTGGACTGTATAATATAGTATTAATTTTAATATATTTAACCAATGGGCCAATAGTGTTCCTTGTATTTTGGATTTCAATGGAACAAAAACAATGTATGAATGTAAATTAAACTGTGAATAAATGTTTTGGAATTATATTAAGAAGTTATTTTCAATGTGACACAGCCTCTGATTGGCACAGAGCAGGGTATGCTGTTATCAACCTCAATGCATGTGTCTATGTAAGGGTCCAGCAGCACCATGTTTGGAAATGCTCTGTTGCCCTTCTTCTCGCTGAGCAGATAAATCTGTCCCAGGACAGTGGTGCAGCCACTGAAGAACTTCTTTTCCAGGCAGGCCTCCTCCAGCACAGTCCACTCGTCTGTGTCCACATCAAAGCGTAGCGCAAAGCCTCCAAACAAGTAAAGGGCGCCATTCATCTCTGTGGCAACCAGGTCATATCTGAAACAGTTTGGTCAGTTAAGATCAGATTGCTAAAACATAGTCATGTATCAAAGTAGAGATCTCTCACCTTGGATAGGGAGAATAAGACACTACATCCCACTGGTCCTGTTCCACCCCATACCTCTGGACTCCCCCATAAGCCTCTCCATTCTCATCCAGGCCACAGGCCACATAGAGGTTAGAGCCCAGAGTAGCAGCTGCAGCTCTCTCCACTGCCCGGATCATTGGGCTAACAGACACCCATCCCTCTGAGCCAAGAACCAGCCTCTCCACATCATTCACCAGGCTCTCATCCATGGAGCCTCCAATCACATACAGCACATCACCCAGCCCTACAGAGCAGTGACTGTGTCTGGATTTCTGTAGCGATGGGCCGTCAGTCCACCGCTGGTTTAAACAGTTATAAATAAGAACCCAATCCACACTAAACCACAGCACGTCTCTGAAATATCCGCCTGTGACAATCACACTGTCTCCTGTGCAAAAAGACAAAGACTATTGAAGCAAAGGAGTAGCAAGCACACAACCACTTAAATACACCTTATCTTACCTACTGCTGCCACTGAATACTGAGTGAGGTTCTTTCTCTCCAGAGGGGCACAGCTCTGCCATCGCCCACTCAGAGGGTGAAACTGGTACAGAGCCTGTGTGTCCTGATCATGTGGACCACCCAACAAAAAGAGGGTCTCCCTCCCTCTGGTTCTTCGCAGTGATCTGCCAACTGACCAGGAGGCTGGGAAGTGTTCATTTAGAGTACAAATGAGCTTGGCTCTGGGGTCTGAGCTCTTCATGTGACTCAACAGCTCAGTGATAAACTGAACAGAGAGACATTCTGGCCTTACAAGCTCAATGAGCTCCAAGAAGTGTTCTTCCCTTTTTTGGTCAAATGACACCCACCGTAAAGCGGCCTCCAGAACCAAGTCATCCTTTATAATGGTAAGCTCATCACTGGCCAATAGATCTGCTACAGAGTCCTTGGACAAAGACAGGAAGTCATCGTCAGTGATGAGAGCAGAGAAGTGAGTCAGAGCCACCTGTCGAGCCGCCCTGTACAGCTGTGAGCAGCCCAGCTGCCAGGCGTAGGCCATCATGCCCAGACAGTTACTGAGGTGCAGTTCTCGCTCCAGAAACTTACAGCACAGCAGCCTGGCCTGCTCTAGTTGAAGAAAGTCTGCTGTTTCAAGTATCCCAAGAACATTGTCTCTGTCCAGAGGTAAACTGGACCTCCTACTGTATTCCATCAAGGTCTTAAAATGGTCCAAGTTTACTCCTTTAATAACCACTCTGTTTTTGCTGCTCTCAAGTCCACAGCCAAAGAACAGTGCCCTGAAGTAAGGGCTCTGCATAGCCAATTGTTGACGGTTTACATAAAAACGCTCTTGTTGTACTTCCAGTATGACATCAGGTATGGAGAGAGCCTCAGTCTGGGGATCATCTAATTCTTCTTCCTCCAGTTTGCTGATCTGCTCAAAGGAATCTGGTGATTTACTCTTATTCACACACGCCCTTTGCATTGTGCCTCTTGCATTTAGGCAACTGCAGACCAACTCACCAGCTGGTGGTATAAATAACTCCTCTCACTGACTGCTGGTGCTGGCTTGGCATCACAAGGAAATGGGGTCAGTTTAGAGCGATGAGGATTATAATCATTGGCTTCATCAAAATGTGTGAGAAACACTTTTCCATTCAAAACACTTCTAAAATAACCTCACAACTCAGAATAAACCAGTGCCCACCGCATGACCCCAACACTACTAAATTTACAGCACATTTTCGTCAGTGGGGGCGCTAGTGCATTTGAGAGCACATTCAGGTTGTACTTCCGGGTCTGGTAGCTAACATGGCGGTGAGTTCGTATCATTTTTCTTTCATTAAATAAAAAGTAAATATTGTGTATTTTTACCTATTAGGTTAGTATTTTGCCCTAACGTATGACATATAATATATTGGTGTGTTTTTTTATAGAATACCAGATATAAGAGATTGTAGATTTATACAAGCGTTTTTGATGCTATCTGCATTCATGTGTCCTCATGCTTTTAGGATAAAGAGAAAAAGAAGAAAGAAAGCATTTTTGATTTGTCAAAATACATTGATAAACCCATTCGTGTAAAGTTTCAAGGAGGGAGAGAAGGTAAGTAAATTACCGAGAGTAAACAGCAGTGCAACACCTGTGAGCTATAGCATGACCTAATACTGTAAAGGCCATGTTTTGCAGCCAGTGGTGTCCTGAAGGGTTTTGATCCGCTGTTAAACCTGGTACTGGACGGGACCATTGAGTACATGCGTGGTAAGTGTGCACAAGTGTCCTTGCTCCTCGTATGTAGGCTCCATGGCCAAAACCGTGGACATGTATGACAGACAAATCTGAATAATACAGATACACAATAAATATGGTAGAACTTATTTATTAAGGATTTACTTATCTTGTATTACTAGGATGGGCATGGACAGGTTTAGTTCAACTTGGTCACTAATCACGTCAAGCCTGTACCATTACATTTTTAAAAAGCTGTAGAACTCGGTGGATGTAAAGCGTCCCTGTTCACTGTGCACTGCAGGTTCATAAAATCTTACTTCAATGGATACTTATACCACAGTGGAGATGCATGCACTACTGTTGCCATTTGATGCAGGCTTAAACCCTCATACCTGCTTCTATGATACAATGACGCTGTTGAAGTTTCTGTCTGTCTGTATGTACCTGCAGATCCAGATGACCAGCTGAAGCTGACTGAGGACACACGGCAGCTGGGGCTGGTGGTCTGCAGAGGGACCTCTGTGGTGCTCATCTGCCCTCAGGACGGCATGGAGGCAATACCCAATCCTTTCATACAGCAGCAGGATGGCTGACATCTCTGCGCTGTTCGGCTCAGATTGTTATTTACAATTTATTTGTTTTTTGTGTTTCTTAAATGTTGTAATAATAATTGCATTACATGCACAACACTTTTTGTTGTAAAATTGCGATCATGAAAAAGGCACTCAGAAGCACTACACTTACGTTTCTTTGTGGAATGCCAACTATAATTTGATCTATGATACAAGCAGTTTAAGTGAAGTATTATTACAAATTTCTTTTTAGCAGACTGTTGACTTTTTACTTTGTTTTGATAAGAAAATTAAACTATAAAGAATATATTGTTTTTGGAGAGTCTACTCACTTTGTCACTGTGTCATATTTAACTACTGGGCCTCATGTTAAGAACAGAGGATTTGGTTGTGATTTTACAGAGATAAAGGGCTATGGTATAGTGTGCAGATAAGCCACTCAAGCTTGTCCGCACCCTGACAAAGACCCTGTTGTTTTTTTTAAATGCAGGTGCTTTAAGATGGGTGGTTCACTATTTCATCCTTTGAACATTGTTTCCACATCCCATTTTATGCTCAACCAATCAGTCTGAGGGGATGTAGAGGCGATTATGCTGTTTTATTTTTACCGTGTAGTTGTTCAGTACTGTGTATTTCTAGAGCATTTGCGTTAAGATCAAATATGAACGCCCATCTGATGCCTGTGTACATAGATATTTGTAACCTAAAAGGGTCTTGACGCCCATGGGATCAGGGCTAGTGGGCGGAGGAGTGGTCGCTGAGGGGGCTTTCAGGAGAGGGTAGCTTTGCTAAAACAAAATAAAAAGGCGAAGCTGCAGCAGAGGTACACGGCACGCCCCTTAGCAGGTAGAACAAATAGGCGAGCGGGTTTCACGGCATCGTCGCACATCCTCAGTCCGCATTTCTGCCCCGAGTCCGCTCCGTGGTAAAGCCTTGAATGTCACCGTGCAGACGGAGACTGAAAGGGTGAGTGACTTTAGCTTAAAATGACCGTATTGTCTGCTGTAATGTAATACACTTGTTGAGTACCTGTGCAATAGGCTACATGTGTGCGCGCACTTTGAACGCAGTTTGCAACTGTTATAAATGCTACTTTTTCAATAAATGCCGGAATGTGTTTTCCACTACCAATGTGCTCTTTGCCAAGTAACATGGCTTCCAAGGGCTGCCTTACCTCACTTATCTCTGTCATCTCAAAGCTGAATTAGAGTCGGTGCTGATGTGATCTACATTAGACATCCAGTTAAGCTGAATGTATTTTTTTCATAAATAAAATCCCGCTTTTAACACGTTTTCACTTTGGCACTACCACTTAGTCTATAGGCCTCCAAGATTGTATTTATTTTTTTCCCTTTGGCAGGATGCTGTAGACTGGGCATGTGACTTGTGAGATTGTGGGTGTGGCTCCATCATGGAGGTGAAGAAGGATGAGGGTGGACCATCTGAAGGTTCCTCTAAGCATGGCTGTTACAGGACTGCCATTGTGGCCGGCTTTGTATTTTTCCTCATTATCGGTGTCTTTGTGGGACTGCTTACGAGTAAGTCTACAAACTCAGTAGCTTTGATATTACGTTATGTTAAAATGTTTTAAGTTAACATTTACCTAACTGTTCTTTCTTTATTATACCAGCATACCTTGTGGAAGAGCAGCACAGCTTCATGGAGACAGTGGAGCTGAAAGGTCTTGATTATGATCCAGATCTGCAAAATGTAAACTCTGGGTTCTCCATAGTGCTATCTACAGTTCTAAAGTCTAAGGTTAATGTTGTCTAACCTTTTGTGGAAAACTTTTTTATTTAACTTATATGTTATTAACTTTTCTCTCTTTGTTTTAGATAAAAAATATCTTTTCAGTCTCAGCTATTTCTCATCATTACATTGATTGTATTATTTTGGCCTATGGGTAAGTTGAAGTTTAAAAAATCAAATCAAAACCAAAGATATTTATAATATGCTATGCATTTTCTTCACAGAAATATTAACGGAGGGGTCATGGTGACTTTTCGACTGATATTTAAAATTTCAAAGATCCAGCAGTATTCTGACAATTATATTCAGGACTTGCTCAGAGTTGGACTCAACTCAGTAATGCATGGCCAGCCACTAGAGGTGCCACAATTTGGACAGATCAAAGCTATCATCTTACTAGGTATGCAAACTGCTTGTGTGATAATTACAAATCACTTACACTATGTGTGAACAGAAACTACTAATGTTTTCCATTTCCATCAGGAGCTAGTGGGAAGTCATTTTATGCCATTGGGAATGAGATTAATGGTGGTACATCATTGCATTTTACTGGCGTTTGTTTAAGGTTCTGGGTATAATGACTTTGCTTTATAGCTAGGTGTCCTGATAACACCTTCACCTGTGAGAATGGCGAATGTGTGACCAAACTGAATCCAGAGTGTGATTTTGTACCAGATTGTGCAGATGGATCTGACGAAGCACACTGTTGTGAGTAATCACTTTTTATAGTGTAACAAAGCACTTTGCAATTATAAGTGTTAGTGCTAATGCTAAATTAGTAGACACACCTGAACATCTCTTAGTCCACCATTTAGACCTATTTGATCTTCTTTGACCTGTATGTAGACTGGGACAAGAGTGGTCTGACAGGTTTTGGGGCTAAGACGATTTGAATGTTATTGTTTAGCGCACTCTAAGTTCTCATGTAAACATAGTGACTGTGTGGTTCTGTAGCATGTGGGACACGTCCTGCCATGGGGAGTCGCGTAGTGGGTGGAGAGGACGCCCGACATGGAGAGCTGCCATGGCAGGTCAGCCTGAGGCTTCATGGTCGACATACCTGTGGGGCGTCTATCATCAATGAACGCTGGCTAGTCAGTGCAGCACATTGCTTTGAGAGGTAGGTGTTTATAGCTATGTTAAAGAGACTGCCACTGTACTGTATGTTTAGTTGAAATTATGTTTTTACAGGGACAAAGATCCCAAAGAGTGGACAGCTCTTGTAGGGGCCCGTCTGGTGAGTGGTGAGGAGTCTGAGTCTAAATTCGTCAACATCAAGTCACTGATAGTGTCTCCAGATTACAACCCCATGACCACAGACTTTGATGTTACTGTTCTGGAGCTGGAAACTCCCCTTACCTTTAGTCTTTACATCCAGCCAGTCTGTCTGCCCTCTGCCTCTCATGTGTTCTCCCCTGGGCAGAGCTGCATGGTGTCAGGATGGGGTGCACTTAACCAGTTTAGTTGTAAGTCTACACGCAAAATAGGGAACATAGAAAATTGCATCATATTAAGCTGGGGATTTTTACTTGTGTGTGTGATACATTTGTCCTTTTCTCTGTAACCTAGCCATGGTGCCCTCCAATTTGCAGAAGGCAGTGGTGAAGGTCATTGACTCTGCAGTGTGTAATAAGACATCAGTGTACAGAGGAGCAATCTCTCATAACATGATGTGTGCTGGCTTCCTGCAGGGCAAAGTGGACTCCTGTCAGGTTTGTTCATTATGTTAAATCACATTGTTATTGTGTAATACCTTGTTGCAATCCTATTTGTCCGTAGTAATGGTGATAGTTTTCAATAGTATTCACTCAATTATCTTTCTTGTTTTTCCTGTAGGGTGATTCTGGGGGGCCTTTAGTGTGTGAAGGGGCCCCAGGTAGATTTTTCTTGGCTGGAGTGGTCAGCTGGGGCGTAGGTTGTGCCCAAGTCAACCGACCGGGGGTATATTCACGGGTAACCAAGCTTCGAAACTGGATTTTGAGCTACACTGAGTCAGAGGTGGCCCATGAAAAGCCACATTCTAACACCAGTTTGCAAGCTGCTCTTTCTGAAGAGACATTCTACAATGTACCTGATCCGTGGACAATAGCTTTGGATATGGTGTCTGATACATCACTTTTTGGTACAGCCTTTTTTGTAGAGTGTATTTAATAATAACATTTTGCACTGTTAATTAATTTATTTTTTGTTTTCATTTTGATCTGTTTTCCAGTTTCAAACTGCAGTGGTAATTTCCAGTGTAGTGCCACTATGTGCATAAACAAGGTAAACCCAGAATGTGATGGGATTGTTGACTGTCCTAACCAGGTAGATGAACATAACTGTGGTAAGTATTTTTGGCAAACATACAATGGAGTAACTTTCATTTATTATACTTGCACATTTTGTATTAAGTTTGTGTTGCTTGTTTTAGACTGCGGTGTGCGTCCAGCGTTAGGCTCTCAAAGGATTGTGGGTGGAGTAACAGCCCGAAGAGGAGAGTGGCCGTGGACTGGCAGCCTTCAGTACCAAAGGCTTCACAGATGTGGTGCCACTCTTATTCACAGCAAATGGCTGTTGACAGCTGCACACTGTTTCAAAAGGTACTGAATAATAAACTTACTAATAATTTCATCCATGTGTAAAAACATCAGTGATTTGAGACCCTTTTCACAGTGACTCAAACCCCAATAACTGGGCAGTTAGCCTGGGATCTGTGCTGCGCTCTGGGGTAGGAGCTCTTGTTATTCCCATTCAGAGGGTCTTTATTCATCCACGCTTCAACAACACCAACATGAACTATGATGTGGCTCTTTTGGAGCTGTCTGTGCCTGCACCAATGTCCTACACTATACAATCCATATGCCTTCCCTCTGTAGTGCACCGCTTCTTGAAGAAAGCAGAGTGCTACATCACTGGATGGGGGTCAGTGAGGGAGGGAGGTGAGTACTATGTTATAACATGAATGTCAATCGCATTTTATATGCTTTTATCACTTTGTAACTCTTAACACAGGTTCCTTAACTAACCTGCTGCAGAAGGCCACTGTGAACATCATTGACCAGGCAGAGTGCCAACTCTCTTACGGAAATGTGCTCTCTCCAAACATGATGTGTGCTGGTTACATGGAGGGAGGCAGAGACACTTGCTTGGTGAGATGTAGTACAAGGAATTGGGTGACACATAAACCTTTGAACCTTAGGCTGGTCTTTTGGGAGGGATCTGCAATCATATTAAATAGGGCATTTCTTTGATTCTTATCTCACAGTGAATAGTTGTTCAAGATAGAAAGTAAATGTTTCCCTTTCTAGTTTATATAGAATTTTTTTAACTTTTTAACTTTAACAATACAAACTGGTTCTTCAAGTATTCTCTTTTAAGGAACATTGCTGCACTTACATTTCTTATCTGATGGGACGGAGTGGACTTTCCTTCCTAAAATACAGAGCTCCCCTTCTCACCTGCTCCCTCCCTGTAATCTTCTTATGTAAGGGAACCCAC
>KN469900.1:75014-98194 GCA_000787095.1 Periophthalmodon schlosseri
ACCTGGCATCTCAGTAGCTATTCATTCTCTTGTGCTCTATGTGGCCACCTTGCTCCTACTTAATGACATTGCATTCAATGCAAACATGTTAATTCTCTCAACACATTTTTTTCTTTACAGGGAGACTCAGGAGGACCACTTGCATGCCGTGAGCCTTCAGGCCAGTGGTTCATTGCAGGAGTGACCAGTTGGGGCCATGGCTGTGGAAGAATAGGTTATCCTGGTGTATACACACGAGTGACTTCAATTAGGAAGTGGATATCTACATATGTGCATTTGTGATGAACAAGGAGGACACATCTCTGAGGTCTACATGAACCAAAATTTTTTATGTGACCTAAGGTCATGGGTGCTCTACAAAATTTTTTTGTGCAATTACGCCACCTGGGACAATCTAAAGTGCACTGAAAAACTAAGACACAGGACTTTTCTTGGTACATGTGTATTTATTTCAATTATTTATTTACCAGGCTGTTATAATCTTCATGTTTTGTACAGGCTTTGGATTAAACATTATTACAAAGATTACAAAAAAAAAAAAAAAAAAAAATCACACTTTATTCCCAAGTAAATACTTTAGATAAGTTTTACTCCTGTGAAGACAATGCAAGCACAAAGCCCTTGGACCATAGTTACACAGAATATAAAGGCCCATTCACATCTGATCAATAATACACACAACTATTTGGGGAAAACCCCATGGATACAAGCCCACCACTGTGAGGGCAGGAAACAAAACTATTGTTTTCCAAGTATGCTTTTGTGAGGGACAGGGACTGGTTTGGCGGTTGAAGTCAGTCTGATTTTTCATTTTGTTTCTGAGGTCTCAGTAGGAGCATGTCTAACAATTTTAGCTACACTTCTTTAAGCTTTGCTAAAATTTTCAATCAGAAAAACATTAATGAAGGGAATTGACTGGACAGATGATGGTATTTGCACAAACTTTCCATGAACAATTTATGTACAAGCGATGAATTATAAGAGCACAACAGAGAAAGGCTAAAACAATCCTCAGCATCTTCATCCAGTAAACACACACTCTGTCCCAACTGTTTGGTACAGTTTGTGCCCACAGAATTCAACAGGGAATTAAATAAAGCTTTTCTGAAAATCAAGTGTGCCAGTTTCAGTGTGTCCTCACTTAATACCCATGTTGTGCACTTACGGAGTGGAACCAATATTTTATATAAAAACTTATGAACAAACTAATGTTTCTCAGAGCATCATGGATCAGTCCACCCAGAGAGCGCTTATGTCCAGAGGCTGCGTGTGTGGTACAGTGTCCTGTTGCTGAGACACATCCCCATGCTGCTGTACAGTCCTCTGCATCCTTTGTATCAAAGGAGGGTTCTTACATGCGGGCTCTTTCTCTCTGTAGCCTAGAGTTGTATGTTCGTGATACAGTATTCCAGGCATCCATATACCGGTCCATACACATAGCAATGCATTTCTGTTAACAAAACAGAATGCACATGAATTATCCACTTTTACTGAACAACAAAAAAATTTTATGAGAAACAAACAAAACAATAAATTAATAGAAATAAAAATCACAGTAAACAGTCGATACCTGTTCAGAATTGTCCAAGCTGCTCCCTGGTTTACCAATGCACTTCTTAAAACATTTGTCTGTCATTCTCTGTAAAAGAACATAACATTAATTTATTTTAAATGCAAGTCAATGTTATCACAGTTTAAGTCACATAAAACCAAAACATAATTTATGCATAATTTATCATCTACTGTTCTTTGTTACCAAACAAAGCAATGAGTATCTCAGTCTAAATGGTACACTCGAGTAATTTACAAATTAGCTAAATCAAAGCTGTACACAGAATCATTCTCACACAGTAGTGTTTCCCTTACATTTCCTATGAGTGTATTCTACCTGCAGTAGCTCCTGAGCATTAGCCACAGCTATCTGGACCTTGACCTGCTCCATAATAGTCCCAGTGTCTATTTTGCTCCCAGATCCGCCTGCCGAAAAATCAGAGCCAAAGCCGTCCATGTTGCAAACGTTTAAGTATTGAAACTTAAAAAGGTACAGAAACTCTGAAAACACACGTGCTGATCACAAGCTACAGCTACGCCAATGTCCTTGACTGCGGCGGAAGTCTTTCTGCGTCACTTCCCGTTGAAAGGTGAGCTCGTGGATCTATTAAAATAAAAAATAGCTACTCTAGACATCTGCATAGAATGTATTCAAAAAAAGGTTTGTTCGTGTAATGGCCTATTTCATAAACAAATTGGAGTTTAGATATACCAAAATTAACATCGATGGCACTGAAAAACTATAAATTTGAGTTCATACACGCGCTTCGCAAAGAATTGCCACACGGTGGCGCCAAGGGTCTATTCCATCAGCAGGCTACCTGTAATTTTAGCATTATTTAGCCTTTATTTGTAAGCCTATATCAATTACTTCCCTTATAAAATAAAAGCTTTCAGGTTTTTCTTATCAGAAGTGAATTGGCTTAAGATTCCTTTAGTAAGACCACTATCAAATGGTTATTCTGTTTCTATTTCAGATGATTGTAATTATAGAGTTTTACTAAGCCTACTCCTTGTATACCTTGCATCTTGAATATTTTAACTTTTTAGTTCATAGGCTACAACAATTAGACCCATTTGAGTTTAGAACATAGAGTGTTCGAATGACACATTTTTTTGGCCCCTGGGATAAGGTGCTGCATTGTTTTGAGAGCATGGAGGCCCAGTCATGATGTTGACCCTTTTAAAGACCCCCTCCTTATGTTTCAGACAGGATGACCTCACTGTGGACCACCTGCCTTGAGAGAACAACTTACACCACAGCAAGTCTGCTACAGTCTCGGGTTCTGGGGGCCTTTCAGAAATAATTGCTGGGGGTCTGATTAGTGGCATCCCCGCATTGCTTGCATTGCACCCATGCATATGCAAATGGACACATAATAACCATTGAGACTAGTTTCATTATGAATTACAGGAGGCTATAGGAGGGTTAAGGTGCACTATGATAAATTCACCTCCGATTAAATCTAGTAATGTAATCTCCTTAAAGTCCTAATCTCCTTGAGCACACCCTAAGCATTTTGCATGGCCAGTGAAATGCAGTATGTTATATTAGCCCTATTTGTCAGTTTTTATGTAGGCTGTAATACTGACACTTGTTGTCTATGAAGAAGAAAATGTCAGGAATAGAAATAGTGATAAAAACAATCAAAGCATTTTGAAATAAACTTTGTATTTGTTTTGTTGTTTGATTTTATTCACACATTGACCAAGTATTTACCACAGTGCCTGTCCACCCTGTCCCAAATGTCCATTACACATTACACATACACAGCTGATGTGTGTTCACTTTTTGGACTTGATTGTTGTCGACATTTAAGCCATGTGTTGATTTGGGATTTTTTAAAAATAAATTCCTGTAAGTCCCATGCACTGCCATTGAAATCCTTCAGAAAATGTAAAGAATGTTGAGCCAGAATGATCTCATTGTGCATTAGGAGACGTAGGCATTATGAACAGGTCTGCTTGCCTCTCCCATTACACCTGGGTTATGCTGAAGAATCATTCAAATATGGCCCTTTTACTACATACAGTGTGTTTTCTAATTCTTTTCGGAATGTAAAGCAGACTGCCACGTAAGCCCTTTGACTCTGCTTAAAATCAATCAATCAATCAATCAATACACACAGAAAGAATGAATGATTTTAAGATATACATGCATTTACAGCATCATAGCCTAGTTGAATACTACTGTGGAAGACTCCAAGCAGTGCTCTGTGCTCAAGCAGGTAGTGGACCCACCATAAAAGTGACATAATGCACCTTTTACCCAGTCTAACCATTAGCATTTGTGTTAGATCATATAGACCATAATATAAAGATCAAAGTCATGGATTGGCTAGACTAGATTATGAAAACTGAGCATTATTATCTTTTTATTAAGGCTATGGTCTAATAATAGTGTTGGACCTAGTAATTTCGCTATGCATGGGTGTAGCAGGCTGGCATATGTCTTAAAGAAGAAGTGAATTGTTATTGTGTAGTATTAGTTCTTCAGAGAGGCAGATCTCCGTAACAGAGGCGGTTTGGTTCAAGAGTTGGACAGAGAATAAAGAAGCGGTGCGCATTGGACAAAGACTCGAGTAGGAGGAGGAGCCACGGCCAACTCTGCTGCCTATGCGCTTTCTCTGGCTTGTACTCTGAGCGTGGCTTTACGAGAACGAGCGATCACAACTTTTCCTGTTGTTATAGCTCCAAGATCTCAACAACAGGACGCGACCAAATGGCTTCACGGCTATATGGACATTGTGGACGTGACGCTACATTGAAATTAGAGGACCCCTTTGTGTAGAAACTTGGGCTAATTCAACGACTGAAGTTGGGGTCGACATAAAGGACTACTGACCACATCGCAGTACGGTCTAGGTAAATGTTTAAAATACCCTGAAGTACTTTCTATATTTTATAATAACCGTGCATTTTGCTCCGTCCTACACGTGTTATAAAGCGTAACAAAAAGCAGTGTTGTTAAGTCTTGTCAGATAGCTCTGTCTTTGATGTTGGCTGCAGCCGCTGTTGTAAAGCTGCCCGGATGTTTGCAGACTAACTTGGGACGAAAGTTGAGCACAGGCTAAATGGCCCTGCTGATCATGGTTTCATTTTTATCCCGATTTGAATTTCATAGTTTGAGCCACTGCGGAAGTATATATCTATTTTAGTTGAATGGCTCTTTTATTTAGGCTGCTATGAAACAGTCGACCTTGATGATGTAGGTTAAGAATAATGGCGGAATAATGGAATATTGTATAATGCGCATCTTTTGTTTGGACTTATAATGTTTAGTTACGCTTTAATTTAAACGAGTAGCAGAATTTATTTAAGTTGCACTATGTAACTTTTTGGTGAAGGGTCCGCCACCAGTCTTTTTCAATTGATATGTTATTGCTTTGCTTATAATGTTCCACAGTTGGGCATTAAGCGTTATATAGCGGTCATTTATTCAATTAAGTGTTTATATTGCGCTAGTGAGCTCGCCTCTCCACAGATCTGACCTGTAACTTGCCCTGATGGCACCACTTGCTTGTCTCCTTAGAGATAGATTATTTTAATGCCATATAGTAGAACATTTTACATCCCCTTAAATACAAGCAGGTGGCTGACCATTAGTTTTAAGTTACATAGTGCACCTTTAAAGATTCTCTATTGGTTCAACAGAAAATATGCACAGAAGTTGTCTTAAAGGCTTGACCTGAACTATCTTATGTGAGCCAGTAAGAACAGGCGAACCGCATTTTATTCAGTGTCTCTCAAGGTGACTCATCTCCCTGAAATTTTTATGAGGGAGGAACACTGGAACTTCGAGGCCAGGTGTTGCATGCTTATCATTTATAACTCAGATCTGTGTAAAGCTCCAGCTGATAGGCTATTTCTGATTCTCTGAATTAATGTTTTATGGTTACGCCCTAAAGTCAACTCACCTGTTACTTTTTATCCCTTATCTTATCCTTGTTCCCTTTCATCTTTGAATAGTCTGAAGTCCATTTCCGCTTATCCAGTGACTGATACCATATTTACAAGGTGTTAGTCATGAGGGGACTCGTGGAGGGTGTGCCCATGTCAAAAGAAATGTCCCTTTACTTCAAAGTGCTCAAATCTACCATTGTCTGATTTATACCGTTTTTCTTTTACAGGCCCATGTCAAGATGTCTGTCAGTAATCACGAAAACCGAAAGTCCCGCTCCAGCTCGGGATCCATGAACATCCAGTTGTTTCATAAGACGTCCCACGCTGACAGTTTGTTGACCCAACTGAACCTATTGCGCAAACGAAATGTCTTCACCGATGTTGTCCTGAAGGCTGGTAACCGTGCTTTCCCGTGCCACCGGGCAGTTCTGGCTTCCTGTAGCAGATACTTTGAGGCCATGTTCAGTGGAGGACTCAGAGAGAGCCGTGATGCCGAGGTCAACTTTCACGATTCGTTACATCCAGAGGTACTGGAGCTTCTGCTGGACTATGCCTATTCAGCCCGGATCATCATAAACGAGGAAAATGCAGAGTCACTCCTGGAAGCTGGGGATATGCTCCAGTTTCATGACATTAGGGACGCAGCCTCTGAGTTTTTGGAAAAGAATCTCCATCAAACAAACTGTCTGGGAATGATGCTCCTATCAGACGCCCATCAGTGCCAGAGACTGTATGAGCTGTCATGGAGGATGTGTTTGGCTAACTTTGCCACGCTTTTCAAAACAGAGGACTTCCTCCGGCTGCCTAAAGACAAAGTGAAGGAGCTTATACTAAGTGAAGAGCTGGAGGTAGAGGACGAGAGCCTTGTGTATGAGGCTGTAATAGACTGGGTCAAAGCAGATATGGACCAGAGGCATAGTGAGCTACCAGAGCTGTTACGCTGTGTCCGATTGGCTCTGCTGCCAGAGACTTACTTGCTGAAAAACGTCGCCTCCGAGGAGCTGGTCATGTGTCATAAAGTGGGGCGTGAGATCGTGGAAGACGCCGTAAGCTGCAAAATGAGGATTCTCCAGAACGATGGTCTGGTCACAGGGTTTTGTGCTCGGCCCCGAAAGGTGAGCCAGGCCCTGCTGCTGCTGGGAGGACAGACATTCATGTGTGATAAAGTCTACATGATTGATAACAAGACCAAGGAGATCACACCCAAAACAGACATCCCCAGCCCCAGAAAGGAGTGCAGCGCCTGTGCTATCGGCTGCAAAGTAAGTATATATTTAATAAATGTTTATTATAGTAAGTGCATTGCGTTTGTGTTCTGATGAGACTTTTCCTGTGCTGTAGGTTTATGTCACTGGTGGGCGAGGCTCAGAGAATGGCGCCTCAAAGGATGTGTGGGTGTACGACACGCTGCATGACGAGTGGTCCAAAGCAGCTCCCATGTTTGTGGCCCGGTTTGGGCACGGATCAGCAGAGCTCGACCACATGCTTTATGTGGTGGGAGGACATACGTCTTTAGCTGGATCTTTCCCTGCCTCTCCCTCTGTGTCTCTCAAACAGGTGGAGCAGTATGACCCTCAGACTAATAAGTGGACACTGGTGGCTCCTCTCAGAGAAGGAGTGAGCAATGCTGCAGTGGTCGGTGCCAAAAACAAACTGTTTGCTTTTGGGGGCACAAGTGTGAACAGAGATAAATACCCCAAAGTACAGTGTTTTGACCCTTGTCAAAACCGTTGGTCTGTCCCAGCTTCCTGTCCACAGCTGTGGCGTTACACAGCTGCAGCAGTAGTTGGTAACCATGTGGTTGTGATCGGAGGGGACACAGAGTTCTCCGCCAGCTCTGCATATCGCTTCAACAGTGAAACGTACCAGTGGTCCAAGTTTGGAGATGTCACAGCCAAAAGAATCAGCTGCCATGCAGTAGCTTCAGGAAACAGACTGTATGTGGTGGGGGGCTACTTTGGGGCTCAGAGGTGTAAAACTCTGGACTGTTACGACCCATCATCAGACTCCTGGGACAGTGTGACCAGTGTGCCCTACTCTCTCATTCCCACTGCCTTCGTCAGCACATGGAAGTACCTCTCAGCCTGACCCTCCTATGGTGAGTTATTACTACATTTGCACTATAGATATTCAGCCCATAGAGTCACTGTCTGTGTGTATAGAAGCAGTTATGAGTCAACACTTTGGTGGAAGTGAGGTGGAAGTGCCCCTGTAAAGCCCCTGACTGTTTTTAGTGTTGCCGTTGGTAACAGTTACACATTATCTAACTGTGAAGACTGGCTGTTGGATAAACACAGAGCAGTCCTGGTTTAGAGCGCTGGAGGAATGTGAGCTGCGGGTAATTACAGCAGAGCAGTGACACAGCCTGTGACTGACAGCAGCGACGATCAGGCCTGAACATGCAGCACAGGAGATAAAGCAGCCCGACTCCTCAGGACTGGCCCCCGGACATAACTAACTGACACTATATGAGTCAGGAGTTTCAAACTGTTGTAAATCTTAATAGCTGATCTGACACATAGTCCTCTCCTATTGGAGCCTAAAGGAATCTTTTTTTAAACTTTTCTCATCTTTGTCTTATCAAGCTAAATCTGATTATGAAAACCTCAAGGTCTTTCAAAACATAAAAAAACACTTGTACAAAAGGTACAGTGTGATGAGCAAGCAGTCAATCAATGTCAAGAGGCAGGCCTGGATGGTGAAAATGATCTTTACAGGATTGAAATAGGATTAAGTGGAAAGACGTCTTTTTCTCAGTATCAGTGTGTTCTGCCTTAAGGAACAACAGGTGCCTTCTTTCATCTATTCAGGAGACAATACAGTTTAATCTTGATCATGTTGAATTGGAATGGGCTTTGTAGATGTTGCCATGATATTATGAAATCTGATCTGGTTCAAGAGCTGATGTACTCTTTGAAAAATATTTGACTGTCAGTGCTTCCTGACAGATTTTTTATTAGGGGCTTTGTGGTTTTATCTCATGTTTGATCTTAATATGACCCTTAATTGAAAAACCTCTCATTAAGTCATATGCAGCCTTAAGCACTGCAGTTTAATATATATTTAATTGTATGTGTAGCAACCACATAAGTGCAGCCATGATGAAGTAGAAAAACATCCATGTAAAGTCCCTGTTTCTACAGTAAACAGCTGGATGTGATGGAGATGGGGGCTTACCATGACGTATTGGTCCGTTGCTTCTCTGGAGCTGTTTTGAGGGGGCAGAGTGAGAGACAGACAGGCTGGCGAGGAGAGATCAGAGCAGCAGATCCTTATGAACATTTACTTATAGTGACTCTCATCCCTACTGATTTCCTTTATGTTTTAATTACCCCAGAGATGGAAAAAGCTCAGGTTTCCAGCAGCCACAGCCGTAAAGCCTGATTTAGGCTTGCATGGTGCTCTTCACATCCTGGACAAGCATTTTGAGTAGCAGTGAAAATAAGGTTGGGAAACCAGATCAGAGTGATATCAAATGGCATAATACTCATATAATAATGCCATCATGAATGTGTGGTTATCACTATTTGGTAAGCCTATATGAAATGTGATGATGTCACCCTCTCAGATGGGGGCAAGAGCCAGGTCTTCCTATTGATTTCTTTGAGTGAAGAAGGCTAAAACCAAAATCTATTTTACCTGCCTCCCCTCTCCACTAAATATTGATATAATGTGATTTCATCTGAAACCTAGCAATAGTAAAAACTTGTAACAACTAGGAAGTCTGTCTCTGTTTGCTTGTGTCTCTTTTAAAACCCTTTTATGCTTGTCAGATAAACATTAAAACATATATTTACTGTTCTATGGCATTATAATGATGCATTTGGTAAAAACATTTTAGTTTGCCATTATCAAAAGTAGAAAAAAAAAACGCGCTCTGTCTTGCTTTATTTATTTATTCAGCAACTAGGCCAATGGCATTTGTCTGATGAAGACAGAGTTTTCTTCTTTTAATTTTGATGAACATTACACACGCCCTCTCTAACGCAAGGCACCATCTTTATGTTAAGGTTGCCATCACTATTTAGCACTACATATTGGCCGGTACTACAGTGAGTCTGGGAAAAACAGGGTTCTATTTTGCACCATTTGGCCACCACCATAACTAAAGCCTGCCTAAAAATACTTCCTTAGGCTGTTAACTTTCAGCTGGGGTCAGGGAGAAAAATAATAATGTCTGCCCACTCCTTTCATGTTTACGACCAGGCCAACAACCACAAGTCAGCTGTTGGACTGTTCACTAGTTCTGTTGTGACTTTTTACGCACTCATGAAACCACTCTTCAACTAGTACTCCCACTCTCGCCCTCCCCCCTGCCGCCCACATAGCTGCTACTGCCTGCCCTTTAAAAAGCCAACCATCCTTTCGCTAATTTGGGAGGAATGAAGGTGTGGCTTGCATTCCCATTAGTAAAGGTTTGTAAAGAAGCCTTCTGGTCATAGATATGTGGTTGTCCCGGCAGTTCAGATGGCATGTATGGGA
This sequence comes from Periophthalmodon schlosseri, assembly GCA_000787095.1. NCBI lineage: Eukaryota > Metazoa > Chordata > Actinopteri > Gobiiformes > Gobiidae > Periophthalmodon > Periophthalmodon schlosseri. The sequence goes on from KN469900.1 coordinate 84,951, forward strand.
TTACCGATCCTCGTGCCCTTTTTGTCACCACCTACTGCAGCTTGTGGTCACTCTGCATTTCCAGATGTGACCAACCACAGGCTCCAGGGCCAAACCCAAAAGCCACTGTTGATGGAAAAGTATTTGTAAACGCTAAGCATTAGGTAGTGTTTGTTATGGTCTGGATTGTCGTGCAAAATTTAAAAAGTAGGCCAATTATGTTTTCCTTTTTGAATAATTTGGAATAGAGTAGGTAAAATTCTTCATTTTGATCAATCTTAATTTTTGGTTGTCCTATTGAAAACAAAGTCTTCCAATATTCATTTCTTGTAGATAAAAAGCATTGAAATGTCCACTTTCTTCACAAAGTTCGAACTCTGCTCCAAACCATGTGTTTACTGACAGAGGATTGGCTATAGACCCCTGGATTTAAAACTTAGGCCCTAGCATGGAGTTTAACATCATTCATTTGTAATAAAGTAGTTAAGGCCAAAGCTTGTCTGCATTTAAAAGGAAAGAAAAAACAACTATAATTTGCTCCATGTGCCATTTAAAGCCATATACCATATACAAAAAAGCAGAAGTTAACTAAGTAGCCTCCCAGTCTAGTTTGTCTGTGAACACTTTACACTCATGAAACCAAGGGCATAGTATAAGCATAAGGTCATGCCACATTTGAGGCTGGTCTCTTGCCCCAAACCACTGAATTGTAATAGCCCTGAGCTGACTCCAGTCTGCGCCGGGGCTTTTGTTTTCTCTGCCCTCCCTCCTCATCATCCGGGGCCACTTCTAAACACACTCACTCGCTCACACGCTTCTTTTTACCAACATTCTTGGCGGCCATCAGAGAATAGATCCAGGGCGCAATATGATGGTGTACACCTGGACAGGGTCAGGGGTCAAACAGGGTAGTGAGCCAGCTCTCCTCATCCCGAGACAGCTGCTGTAAAATGGTAGAGGTCAGGAGGAGGCGCGCAGAGGTCCCACTCATTCAATACTAATGTTTTATTAATGTCTGACTGTGAGGGCCACCAGGAACACAGGCTGAATACAGCTTTTATTTTGGCATCTGTGTACAACAGTGTGACACACACACACTGTTGGTGGCAGCACGTGCGCACACACTTTTTCTGCTCCCCAGAGTAATCAGTCTACACATTACAGCTCTCGGCACGGCTGCTGCAATTTGCATAAACTTAATGGACTTTTTATTGGGCTTTTCTCCACGCTGCCACAAGCAGAAAAAGGAAAAGTGGAGCGACGCTCCGAATGGCCGCATAATCACCCAGACTAATTTGATTACGCCCTTAAAAAGCGATGAGCTGTCATACACTTAACGGGCACCTCTTGTGTAAGCCAGCTGAGGGCCTGGTAATTAATCACCATTACGCAATATTTGTCTGTGAAACAGTGGCCCGAGTGCAGCATACCCACTGGCTCCAAACGCTTTGTTCTGCTCCTAAACATCCTTCAAGCATTTATTGAGACATGGCCCATTAACGCATGTGTTGTCCTAGTTTAAGACAGTGGTGCTCATCCTCCAGTCTGTTATTCGAGGCTAAAACAATGACAGCTCTGGGTGGTCATTAGCTCCATGACCACTGGACTTAAAAGATTCATACAGTAAACCAGACCAGTGAAAGAACTTATAATGGCTTTTAACACAGTTCACAATGTTCTGTGTAAATTGTGTGTAATAGGCCAAGAGATGAGTTGCCTGTAAAAAGTGTATAGTAAAGTGTATAGTAATAATCAATTTACTTTTGTGCCACAGCCATCTTTCATTGCAAGTAACTCTAAAACTAACAAAGGCTAAGTAGGGGTAGTGACAGACAGGTTGGACCTTGTATAGCCGGAGTGTAAATTCCCAGTCCATCTGTTTGTAGACAGGAAACAGGCTAGAGTTACCACGCCGGAGTCCACTCAGGCTTACACCTATTAACCTCACCACCTGTTTCATCTAACTCTTATCTGACAAAGTAACATTTAACACATTTCTTTGTCGATGTTTTGTCCATACTGCTGATATACTGTCTTGCACTGCCTATATAAAGTCATATTTAGTTTTATCATTGGAATCACATGGCCCTGGCAATGACCCGTGCTACAGAACAAACAGGAGCAGTGGAAAGTTCCATGCATGTGGTGGTTGCATGGATAAGGGCTGCCACTGTAGCTCTACTGTGGCTTTGATCAGGAACAGTGAGCTGACCAGCGGCACCATAACTGTTTAGTAATGAGGCCATAGCAGTTTTTAATGTGTTTCAAAGGCATGGACCATGAACCGCAAAGTCCCTAGTCGGGTTCCCTCTAGTTTTCTCTCTTTTCTCCTTTTACTTGTTTCATGTATTTAGCTGGTAGCCTGTTATTATTGTTAATTATACAAAATAAGTGAATATATGTTTTTGAGCCATACTTGGATTTGTTATTCTGCTTAGGGGTGGGCGATATGCCAAGAAAAATCATATCATATAATTTTGTAGAGCCTATTTTTGTAGTTAGTATGTTTTTTTTATCTGAATAATCAAGAAATGTGTTTAGCGATTGCAAGCTTGGCATCATATTATTTGAACTGTTTTTGAAACATTTTGCATACTGGATGCCCTTCCTGACTATTTCAATGTATCAGGGCTAGGACTAGCTCAAAAGTTGACTGAAGGCTAACTTTCACTAACCATCACTAATGAAAGGCTAAACATTTTGTAATTCAAATATACAGTTTTTATATTTATTTCACAATACAGCCACATGCTATTGTCTTTGTCCCTGTTTTTGTCCGTGGCTAGTCGGGTGTTCCACTGTTGCTTTGTGTGCCTCACTGTCTGCCACAGGGGGAGTATCTACAACAGTAGCAGATGTGTACAGATCAATGAAAGCTTCTATAGCTTATCTTTGTGTTTGGAAATGAGAACTTATTAGGTTATCCAAAGAGGCCCCTCGTAGAGAAACAGCTCCGAACTGTCAACGCTGTCTGTTTGTTCAAGAATAACATCCATCGTCTTCTACTCAGAAAAAATGTTAATTGCGAATAACCAGTGAGTTCGGGGCTGGCTCCACACATATCCACTGGAACATTCCACCGTAACAGCGAGGAAGGAAAATTAGATGTTTGAGCATCCGAAGCCAAACAGAAATGACAGGGATGAGAGAATCCAAAATATTCAGATAATGTCCGTGGTGCTGAGCTCAAAACATATTGACAACATATTGAGATGTTTTGAAGATCGCATTGATGATATTCAGATAATATTATGACAGTTAACCAGAATTGTGCTAAAATGCACTTGTAAATGTCTCCATTGGAGTTCAAGTATTGCACACAACATAAATGGACTGTAACCACACAAATGCAATCAATCATTTATACACTTGTTTGGAAGATTGAAAGTTTTTGCAAAGTTCTCCAAAAAACAATTGCGGTAATATAACATTTTCTATGTATCTCCCACATCAATTGGGAACCGCTGTTCCAGTATGTAACTTTTTAGCCAAAACATTATTTTGGTCTTTTTTACTGCACTGAAAAACTTGTGTCCATACTGTGGGCTTACAACGGGCTTACATCTCCACAAAGCTGGCTCTTATTTGGCCATCTTTGGGCATCCTCCTGCTTGTTTCCTTGGAAATGTAAAGTATACCATTAAACATATCTATCTCATCATGGAGAATGTTGAAGTATGGGTTTAAGTTTCTATTTCCATGGAAGGTACATAGCGTTGCTTTAAACTGCACTTTGTTGCACTGTACTAGTACAAGTTTAATAACAATAAAGTAGAATCCAATCTTATATTTGCCTTTCCTAACAGAGGACTTCTTTTGCATTCCAGTATCACACTAACAATACTTGAGTACTTCTTCAACCTCTGGCGTCACACATCACATAACTCCCTCATGCCCTGTGATTACGTACTGCCCTGGCCCTTATTACCAGCGTCATTGCAATAGACATAAGCTCATGTGGACATTCCTGTTTGTCCCATGCCTTCCTCATCATGTGGTCTGGCCCTCTGAGGTCCAAACATAGAGCCTTTCACAGGACCTGCATATTAATCTCTCCTTCTCTCTGTCTCCTCCAGGTCTACTGCTCCTGTCTGGTATGCAGGCCGTACCCACCGCACTGCGCACACACCGTCGCAGTCCATCCAACGTGATCTACATTAATATCACAGAGGCCAGGAGAGCAAGTGCAAGTCTGTTTACCCATCTGTCCTGTGTGGTTTTCCCATGAACTGCTGCCTGGTTACATGCCTGTGAGAAGAAATGACCAACTGCATTCACTATACAAAGTTTGCCTTGGACACATATGCCACTTTAAAGAGGCTGTACCTGATTTCTTTCTGTGTAGTTGAGCAAAATTAGTTTTATCCCAGTACAGACATGTATTGTATTTAAACAGAGATGAGACCACTATGTGCTGTCTGCATGTAATTATGAAGCGTTATCCTTTGAGAACTAGGTGTGTAAGTGTGCTTGTTAGCATTCTAGTTGTTGTTCGCATTACCGGGATGGCAAAACTGTGATCTTGTCTCTAAAAGTTGTGAAACATGCTTTATAAACTCGATTTCTGTGAATAATTAGTATGCTCTGAATGCATAAGATAAGTGAAGAATAACTTTGGACCAGTGCAAACCTTTTTAAAATAAAGTAGTTCACGTTTTGAAGACAGTAAAAACCAGGTACAGCACCTTTAATAGTTTTAGAGATTTTCTTTTATAGTTCACATTTCTAGTTTGAACAACTGAAGAAGGGCTAAGCAGTTTCTAGCTTGACAAGAAAATTATGTATGATTTTTATGTCTTCTTCCTTTCGATATTTTAAGCTCTCGGATTCGGGCTTCCCTCAATTTTGGTGAACTAAATCTGTATCTTTCTCAGCATATAAATACATGCCCACATTAAACGGGCAGCCTTTTGTGGTCAGAAAAGTTACATTGTGTTATTTTGAATTCTGCCAGTAATGCTCAGTTTGTCTCAGGGCTCTGTATAGTTTTGTCAATGTTATCTTACATCTTATTTTTTTATGAATGTACTTAAAACATTCTTAAGTGATCTTTAAAAACTGTATTGCCAAACTTAAGAAGCTAACTCATTTTTACTGACTACAGAATAGAAAGCTAACTTGTTGAAGGTATAGTTAACACATGTAGATTGTAACTTTAACATTTGATTTAAAATCTTAAATAGAAGTCTTCTGTGAATAGATTGTATTTTTGCTTTATAATGACTTTGTAGTTGCCTTTGATTTGCACACTTTGTACAAAGAACCTTTACTGGTCTTAATTTTGTTTTTTGTCTTAACCCAATTGAGGGTATTGTGAATAATTTAAGCCTTTTTGTAGCAAATACTGGAGTCTTTCCTCCTCATTTTCTCTGTGCAAGTCTTAGGATTTCCTGTTTAAGATGTACTGATAGTAGCTGTTTGTTATTTCATGCTCCGCTCATGTTCTGTCAATAAACGCCGTCATCTGAACATGTATTTCCTTGCGTTTGGCTCCTGTGTCCTCTCCTCGGAATGACTGGAATCCCACTTGTGTATCATCAAACGCAGCTCTGGTGGCTATAATCACACATGGTCTTAACATGCTTCACATAGTTTACACACAACACAGGTTTGGTATTTACCAGCACACCTGTCTCACTCCTTTCTCACCATTAATACAATTGGGAGTGGGATAGTATCAGTGTTAGAAGCGGAAACATAAAACATATTTTCATTAAGTTTGATAATGCCACTGTTGTGGCATTAGACTGTTCATATTCAGTGTGCCTTTATGTTTATTGTGTTACAGACGCATCAGTTTATACAACATTAAAAGTACTATTATATTTGCATCTATATTTTACTTTATTTAAAGTCATACTGTACTGATACATTATTACTAATAACATTTAAACTAATTATCATACATATTCAATCTTCATTACAACAGTCATGTTCAAGATGTAACATCTATGTCCATCTATCTGTGTAACTCCATGGAGACAAACAGGTGACCAGTCTCTTGTTGAAAAGTTACATAGTGGACATTTAACATAATGTGGTTGTCCCTATATTAACTTTCAACGTGTTATACTCCCACTCATCCACTCCATGCTGTCTCAAAAGATTTGCTGGGTTAGGTTTATGAGATCGTTGATAATTCTGTGATGTGATTGTGGAGAGGCAGAACTGGAAGCTGTTGCACAGTAAGACTACTGACAGTAGCAGCATCAAAACTACTCATTGTAAGTAGACCAAAACTTGATGCATGTTTTTAAGCGACAATGATCTTGATTCAAATGTTCCTGTGGCAACAGTACGGCCTATTTGTTTACTACCTCAGCTCTGAACACAAAGAACTGCCCTGTTGATACTTTGCAAGCTGTTTGCAAGTTAAATGCTTGTTATTTGTTTCCTCATATGGTTCTGGGGCCAAATATTTGTTTAAAATATGTAAAGGCAGTTTGCTCTTCACAAATTAAACTGCTGTCCTCAGTTTGCCCATTTCGTTCTGTTGGAATAAGCCCTTTAATGTGTCAAATTACATAAAAAGTTGGACTGTGACATAATGCCTCAGTGCTGTCAGGTCTTCTCAAGGCCAGTGACAGAACTTCAAATGGCCGCTGTTAATTGGACGTAAACAGGCCACGGCTGCACCAAACGCACTGATCGTCCTGTCCATGACATCATCACACCTAAGCCGGTCTGTGCACTGGGCCATGCCAACACTGGGCACCATGGACTAGCTCTCAGTGTAGGGTCAGTTATCTAGGGTATGTACATACACAGCGGCCAAACAGACAGAGATGAAACATGCCAGTCTGAAAAGAGCTGGCAGAGGACAGCAGGACGAGCCCTGACTAATGACCACTATTGTGATTGTGAATGTTCAAACACATTTTACCGACAGCAATTAAAGCTCAGGGAATAAATAGATATTTCAAAGTCGGTCAAAAACAAAAGGAGCTCTGATGCTGGTGAAACAAAAGATGGGACTGTATTGAACAATAACAAAGCGCCACAACAATATGACCACCCTGTGTGTGTATGTCAGTTAATCCAGGAGCGGCGTCCTGCAAAAGAGCACTTATTGTTGTTAAGTCTGATAAAGGAGGCACTGAGGTGGAACAGGCTGAGCGCCACAGTCTGCTCCTCTGCCCAAACATCGGCGTGTGTCTGCTGCCCCGGGACGCCCAGCTGGGACCCTCTCAGGCCACTGCACACAGGGACAAAGACGCCTCCGTGAGGCCTCAATCAACCCCCACCAACACCCCAGGGAGCACATGGGGGTACCCTGCAGCATGACGCAGGAGTGACAGATCAATATTAGCCCCACAGCAGAAATACTGGTGAAGGGTATACTGATGACAGTGAGGGAGTCTCAGGTCTGTGTGTCAGCACAAAATCTGCAGAAAGAGAGGGGAGCTGGGAAGGGCATCTGGTGCAAAAACAGATTTCTAATTCTTGATTCAAATCACTGCATATGATTTACTGGCAACATTTCAGTGCCAGCCTCCGTCATGGTTGAATGGAGAGGATTGTGCCAAAAGTACATGGATTGAATCTATCTTAAATCAATATGTCCCCAAGCTGGGACAAAGGTTTAATCAGACTGTGCAACCAGCCTAGGAGTCCAAAGACACAGTGAAAAGTGAGTGCAGACTGTTGGAGGATTGAAATAGTCAGGAGCTACATCTGAAAATAGTGCATGTTCCGAGAGGAGACTGCTTCACTTACATAAGTCTGTCTACGTGAAAACATCCATCCCTCGCTCCCTCCTCCTCTGTGGCCCTAATGCTCCTTTTCATACAAACTGTTTCTGATTTTAAGTTTTTAGAGGACTCTTCAACTGTGTCATTGATGCTAAGCACCGCTGCAGCCTTGTGTTGTGTATCTCTGAGCATCTCTTGTGGCAGACGCAGACACAGAGCTTTGAGAACAGACTGAGTAAACAAATGTGGAGTAAAGAGCGGCAGACAGACAGACGTTTAAACAACACCAAAACCACTGCGGACTACTCATGTTTATGTCACCAAATACTGGCTTCACAAACACTTTTACAGTGAGTTGACTTAAAATGCATCAATCTTACCGACAACTGATAAGCAGCCAAGCACTTAGGTTTATCTAACATCTTTAGTTGTCCAAATATATCAGACAAATTCCAACATGGAGTGTAGCAACTGTGGTCATTTATATTTGTACATTTAAATAAGTATTACAATGATTTAATGGGAGTGTAGCCTGATGGAAAATGCTACTTTTTAACTGTTGTGATGTATATACTGCTGTCATGTATATACTGTTGTCTTGTCTATAATGTTGTCCTGTATATAATGTCATGTATATATAGTGTTTTATTTATAATACATGATAAAATGTATATATATATATTTTTAGCTTGGTGGCATAAAAAGGGTTTCTTATGAAAGTGTTAGTTGTAAAACACACCTGCTGAAGAGGAGGAATTAAAAAACACAAACCACTGAAACTATGTGGATAACCCACATTGAAGAGGCTGTTTACTGGGTAAAATCTGTCTTGTCCCAGTACAGACTGCAAAAGCGATTCTTAGCGTCTGCATCTAATTATAAAACATTTTTATTGTCCATGAACCAGGAAGTAAAGAGGGTGCCCTGTTAACATGCTAGTTGTCGTTAGCAATGCCATAATGGCAAAACGGATGCATTGCTAAGAATGCTTTGGGGGAATGTGAGGAATAACTTTGGACTGCTGTTTCAAATGAAAAATGTTTTTCATATTTTGAAGACAGTGACAATCCAGTACAACGCCTTTAAATTCAAATGTGGCACATCATGCTTTAAGTAAACACAACAAAAATGTACTTTGACTGAAGGCTTTGACAAGACGAAGGGTCAGGTGCAGGAGTCATCTTTATGAGCTCTGAGGTAGACTGTTTATGCAGACAAGGCCAGATTAATTTCACAGCTTCTATTTTTGCTTGTCTGTGCAGTGAGGACTTGTGGTTTTGGAGCATTGTGAGAGGGGAGTACTCAGAGCCCAACTGGCCTGCTCCGGGCCGCAGTAATAGCTGTTTACACAATGGAATAATGACCCGGTAAATTGGAGAGCGGAGATAAAGAGAGGGACATGAAGTCTGCAGTGCTGAGCTCTGACAGCTCACTGAGTTGTTTAGTTCTGCTGTGGACTCGAGCCCAAACGTGTAAACACATATCATGACTTTGAACTGGCATTTATGATACATGCTCATTTAGATGCTGAGGCTGGCAGGCAGTGGTGTTAGCTGTATTTATTGCATTGGGTTTAGGGGCTTATATAAATTCCAAGAATATTGACAAAATACTCCTATATAATAAGCCTGTCCTCCATTTACAGTCCCAGTATGCTATATTATTTTCATGTTAATAATAACGATGAATGGACTTTGTGCCTGTTTCTTTTGATTCTATTCATATTTTTTTTCTTTAAACCTTTTCCAGGTATAGTACTTTAAAGGCGCACTACGTAACTTTTTGCGGAGGATCTGATACCTTCGTCTGTATGTTCCATAGCATTAAATTTATCTATCTTACATTTATTCAATTAAGAGGATTTTTATTGCTCAACAATACCTCAGAAAATGACTTAAAGCACACCTTCCCACAAAACTGCACCTTAGCCGCGTGGCGTCGCCTGCTTGTCTATTTTTCCTTTAAGGGCACTGGCGCAATGCTGATAAGTATGAGGACATGCCATGACCCATCAGTTATCTTGTATTTTTAGGTATTTATTTATTTTAGCTCATAGTTTGGATTTGACAAAACAGTACAGTGTGAAGTGGGTGTGAAGAGTTTGGAGAGACATTAAGGAAACTGATGAAAACCAGGAATCAATCACTCAATACTGAAGATCCCATGACCTCTTTGCTGTAGAACAGGAAGGCCCCATAGTTTCCATAGTGTCCAACCATAGAAATGTCACCTCCTATTTACACATTTTCAAATCTTGTTGTTTTTACATCAATTTCACATTTTCCTTACATTTAACTACACAAGTATTCAGAAAATACTCAAACATGAATCCAAACCTCTGACATAATGCTTACTACGCACATAAGTCTGACAACACACATGCATTTGTTATTCTCTCTCTTAATCCTGTGTTTTTATGGATGTGCACAGCTGTCTACAAATGACATTTTTAGCATGCCAACGCCTTCTGTTTGTATTCAGAGCTCTGCAAACTAAAGTGGGAGAAACATTTCAAGTATGTGGCCATTGTCACACTGTCACATCCCAAAGTTGATGTGAGGATGGATTCATTCACACAGAAGAGCAACACTGTGGGCAGATAGCAGCATTCTTCACATAACAAACATACTCGTGTATCTTCTGCACTAGATGGTTTGATAAAAGTGGCATTTCCTCTGGACCATCATTAATAAAACAGGACTGAATTCCCGAGTGGGTTGGAGCATGCCGTGTGTGTGGAGGGGTGGGGGCTCTGAGGGGACAGAGGGGGGCACAGCCAAACTCATCACTCATGTCTCTATATGAGGGACAGCGCTTAGTCGCCTATGGGAGCCACTAAAAAGCCATTTCCCACTTTAGGGTTACACCAGTACCATAAGAAGTGGGTAGAGCAGCTGAAAATTGTACTTAAGTAAGAGTACTGTTACTTTAAGAAGTACAAACAAAGTCCTCATGTAAGAGTTCAAAAGTATTTGGGTGAACTATACTCTGAATTGAATTGTAAGGGTAACTGTCTGGAAGTAACATCAAATTAATCTAACTTTAGGTAATTAGAAGATCTAAACATGTAATCATGGGCAGAATCTGGTGTTTTCAATGGATACACCACAAAAATAAGAACATTATTAAATCATAGCAGGACCAGTTCTGTCACATTCAAGTTTTTGCCACTTGTAGACTTATAATTATATTGGGAAGATTTGGGAAGATTTTAAGCATTTAAAAATAGATTTCCATGAACAATAATCTCTCTTTGGTCTTAGAGTTTGGTCTTAGACTTTTTGAAAATCAGACCAAGTAACACAGAACATAAAACAGTTTAACATAGACAATAATAAATAATAAATGTTTTCATTCCTGTTACTTCTTGGTATTCTTGGCAAAATGCTTCTAAATATGTTATTATTATTGTTTGGGAACTTTTTTGGCCAATATCAGATTATGACGAGACACTTAAACTGTCTGGAGCCAAATCAAAAATGATTGCACTGAGTAATGGAGTAACTGCATGTCTGAACAAGGCTGATTTTGATTGATCTTTTAACCAGCCCACAAAGTGAATACAGCTTTATAAATTCACACAAGAGTGGTAAAAGCATATCGTGGTGCCTTCTGTTGCGAGGGATGTCTGGGGGACCACTTCAGATGGGACGTGACACTTGATCCAGGGACAATGGACCGATAGCGTCAACGGCATCTGTGTGTCTGCGTTCGGCGTGTGCTCCCTCCTCCTGACGCATGGACACTGCACAGGAGCTTATGGCAAAACTAATGAAGCACACGCCCTGGATTAACACATGCGCTCCAATGCACGTGCATGTAGTTTAGTGTCAGACAGAGGGGTCTCAACCAGGGTCATGGGGTCAAATAATATACTCAGACATATGTTTGCATCCATACTATTTCAATTTATTTTATTTGATCAGTGACAATGCACAAGAATACTGACCTTACAAAAAGAAAATGTGTCATGTGGGTTTGAGCAAAGGTATCTGGATAACCCTTACTGTATTGTATGCATTCTCTTCGAGGCTTTTGTTTTTCCCACTGGCTTTTTTGAATTTTTTCCTTGCTGAAAACGAGGGTCTAAGAACAGGGGATGTTCTGGGACAGTTATGCATGTTTTTGTTTTCTGTTGGTTCATCTGCTTGTCTGTTATTGACCAATGTCTGTTTCATTGTTGATTTTCTAACTTTCTGTTAGTTAAATCAATGATGCAATTAAGCCTTAAGAGGCAACTGCTGTTGTGATTTTGGGCTTTACAAAAATAAATTGAATTGAATTGGACTGAGCAGTTCACCCATTAACGGGAAACATGTGTCAGACAGGTTAGTTTTACCCTTCTGTTAATGTGCTGCAATAAACATACAAAAAGGTTATTTGTTATTTATGTTTTATGTGTTTATTTATGTTAACATTTATTTAACTGTGTTAGTAATTTCAGAACTAACTTTGTTCATGTATTTGTAATAACAAAGCTTGAAGATCTGAGCAGCTCAGTCTGTATCTTTGTTAAACAGGCTGTGGAGATCATGTCACATTCTAAGCTAACATAACACACTTCAGCAGTCTGCCAACCGTACCTGACGTGTTATTAATAGTCTGAAATTAGAGCCATGGGAGAACAGGCCTGTGTGGGCGGTTGTGAAGAGCAGACGCCCAGCTGTGATCACTGTACTGGTTTCATTGTACCACTGAGACACTGAGAACAGCAGCAGCATCAATTCATTATTAATATGGAGTGTTGAAAATGTTGTTTACTGACACCACAATCAATCAGTCATTATCTTTAGAGACGATGCTGCGGATACAACACGCCGGCCTCATTAAGTATTTACAAGTGGCATTTAATTAGTGTAAACTGATAATGAATCATTAACAAGTGTTGACCTTTTAACCTTTGGGGTTAGGGATTAACCAAAGACCAACTCCAAGGCTCTATAGTCTGCCCTAACGACTTTGAACGACTATGATTTCCTTGTTAAGAAATATACTACAAATGTAAATTATTCTTAAATAGGTGTAACAACATTATTGTTTTATGCTTTTTTTTCTTTTTTGCATAAAATGACTCAAGGATCAATGAGAAACAGTTGTACACACCAGCAATATCGGGTTACTGTTAGCATACCAGATTCCCTAGTAACTAATATCATTAGCTACTCTTCAAAGTAGCATCGCACTGTAGCAAGCTGTGTATTTTAATTGACATGTTTTTATTGTTAAATGAATGTTATACAATAATACATTTTATATAATATGTCCCCTTTAAGTGGCAAAGATGCTTTTGAATGAAGTGAATTTCACAACTTTACACAAAGGTTTAAAGTGCATCATATGAGAGAAAGTACCTTGAGCAATCTCTGGTAGGAATTTCACTTCATTTCTCTAATGTGCATTTTAATATTCTTGTCCTGTAGCTTCATCACAGTCCAACCCCATAAACCCCCTGGTCTTTCTCTGCAGGATAAAGTGATGGACTGTGGAGTGAGGAGCTCAAAGCTTTTCCACGCTCACTTCCAGGACTGTGTTTGCCTTGGCGCGGCTCAGGCTGACTCCAGGTTTAACAGAAAG
>KN469900.1:98225-108809 GCA_000787095.1 Periophthalmodon schlosseri
AAAGAGTGTGAAGGAAGTTCTTTATGGGCCGTAGTGAGCACCACAGAGACCTCACACACTGCAGCCTTCAACAATGGGGCATCATGGAGCAGAGATGGGACCCGCTCCAGGACTGGGCCAGACAAACAGCCACCTACAAAGAGGAGAAAGTATATGACTGCACTATACAGGATGTCTGCCCTCAAGAAAGACTGTGTTTGTTTGGACAGGTTCATCTGTAGAAAAAATGTATTGTAGTCTCTGGGGATGGGTAATTATGGGTCTGAAGATGTAAAAAGCAAACTTGACAAAACAGGATTTATTGGGGCCAAAGATGGAAAAATAGAAAAATAAGAAAATGTTTAAAGGTCATATATTTTTCAAAATTGATATACACAAGCCCCATGGGAATATCTGTATCCATCCCGAACTGTGTTCATTCATTAGGTGCACTTTGTAACTTTTCTGGGAGGAGACCAATATGATATCTTGAAAACCATACATTATGGAGCAGGGTCGCCTCTCCACAGATCTGACATGTAACATGCTTGTGCCAATACATGCTTGTGTCCATGGAGATCAATGTCTAATATATTGCACCTTTAATATATAGATTAAAAATCTATATATTAGTTTTAAAAAAACAAAAACAAAAAAAACCCCTAAGGATCTTTTTTTAAAACGTTGCGGTACTTTTAAAGCAGTTTCATAATAATCAAGGTCACATTTTTTCAGTGTTGTTGCGGTAGAGAAGCTTGGTGAGAAAACACTGCTGCTTCCTGTTTGGTGCATGACTCAGACTAAACATTACAGTAATCAAGTAAAGATGGCCGCTGAGAATGTGACTTGTTTATTCTCCTGGTCTGTGACAAAGGCTCCATTCATCACTCCTGATTCAGAGAGAAACAGGACGGGCAACTCAGACCCCGTCCCAGGCCAAAATCAGGGGTCAAACGGCAACAGGGAGAGAGCACACTTCTAATATTGTCCTGTACCTGGTCAAGTCACCTGACACACATCTCCCGGGGCAACAACAGTAACCGTCTGATCCCCCTGGCTGCCATAAGCTCTTCTTTGTGTGAGTTTTCAGAGTGCTGGCCCAACACTGCACTGGCTTTTGTTGATACAAGATGAAGATCAGATGAGCGCCTCGGAGGAACAGACATTCTCATTCTTCTAGAACGAAACCAAGACGCAAAACGTAACCTCAGTTCTCATTTATTTAGTCTGAGCTTGTCTGTGAGATGTGTATCCAAGTATATCACCTCTTCACTGTTTTGTTTTTAAGGAGCAGATAAGAAGAAACCCTGAGAAAGTAATTTTTCTTCTGTGGGTTTCAGAATGATGAAATATCAGGACTGTCACCATAGCAATTAACAATTTTAATTAAATATTATATCTTTTGAATGTCCTCAAAATGTCCCATATAACAGGAAACTGAAACCCATGAATTGTTATGTAATAGAGGCGGTGACTCAAGGATGTTTTACAATGTGTTATCTCAGTCATCACCTTCAATGTCAGAGAACACACAGCCCCTTTGTGTCTTTCACCAGATAACATATAAGTCTACATGTGCACATGAAGAAGACATATTATCCTTTTTTCCTGCTATTTAGTATTTAACTGCAACATATGTAAATCATTATTTTACATTTTTTGTTCATTCTAAATTACAATATTGATCTAAAACATTTTAATAATAGAAACAGGTTCATTAACTTCCTCTTGTGAAATGTCCCCATAGCAAGCAGCAGTTTGCGTTTACATGTTTTTATTGTTTGAAAAACGCCTACATGATGGTGTTGATATGACCCAGAGTCAGATTTTTTTTAATAGTAATTGCAAGTAAGCACAGGGAGGGGCAGGGATAGGGGGTAGATGAACAGGACAGACATGCTCAAACATGCATGAATCAATCAAAATACAACTCCGAGCACCATTATAATATGGGTAAAACTGTCTAATATTTTACGTAATATGTCCCCTTTAAGTATTGTCACTCCAAATCATATTTAACTCAAGTTAGTTACTGGAAATAAACATCTGTGACGGAATATGGTGCATGACCCTGTATCAGTATCACGTATGTATCCATGTACTGTATGGCTGTAGGCAACTAAAATTCTTGGTCAACTAAAGACATGTCCAATGACATTAGTCGACTTAAAAGGGGGCATGGCAAAAGCTTGAAACTATTACGTATCTCTTTGTATCTGACCCAAACTGCACTCACAAAACTATAGCTGCATGGAGTTTGCATAAAAGCAGTTATGCAGAGAAAAGTACCAGGAACCAATGTATTTGAACAGATTAATCTTGTGAAGTTTAATACCAAAAATACCAAATCTTCAGCTAACTCAGGCTCTCACTAACTCTCCTTTCTGCTGTTGTCCCATATAAATCCTTATAATCTAAATAAACTGATTAGTCCACTAATACAAATTTTGTACTGCCTGTCTCTTTTACACACAAATAAATAGCCTATGAAAACTACGTCTGACTCAGCTCTGGGAATATCTTTTAAACTGTGGAATCAGAAGATGCAGAGTCCCAGTCCCAGATCCCAGCCTGGGCTCAGATGATTTTGGTAGACATAGAGAAACAAAGCCGGTGTTAAGATCTGTGTGTGGGGAAGACGCCTGGAAAAAACAGGCTTTGAGAGGAGACAGAAAAGCCACTAATGACAGCAGACAATAAAAGTGGCCACTACACTGTGGAACATTCCCAGGCTCCGTGACAATAAGCAGGGACTGTCCGCTCCACTACAAGAGGAACCAGCAACCTCCGCCTAAGACACAACGGTCTGAGCAGGCTGTTATTAGCGCGTCTAGTAGCATTCCAACAGCTTTAAACAATGACAAGGAGAGGGCCAATTGGGTGGTCGGGATTATTTGGATGAGCAGTAAATAAGAGTTTAGATGTGTGGGTATATTATACGTTAAAGGCGGGCAGTTAATCCTAATATACATATTTATGTAAGCGGTACTATACATGTACTTTTTAGAATAACAATAAAGTTTCACTTATAACAACAACCGATTTCGTTTCAAGTACTTTATTTTTAAATTTGTCTAAAGTAAGAGTTGGTGTCCACAGGTTGTTCTATCAGTGAATAAAATTAAACATAAAAAGTCAGCTGTGTGCTACAAAGTCATTAGACAGCTCTTGGTAAATAAAAGATCGACACAAACAAGAAATAAAAACATTCATTTAGCCTTCAAGTATACTACTATCCAAAGTGACTAGTGTGGATTGGCCAAGGAAATAAAATAAGTTCATGATTATTTACAAGTTACAGGTCCAAAATGTTGGTGTCAGAACAACACAACAGCGATGTGACAGACTGGCTTTTGTGAGTTTTACATCAGTAATAAGTTACAAATCAGACTTAGCAGAGAAGTGTCCAATGTTGTGACTATGCAAAACAAGAGGCTAGCAGTACAGAAAAGATACTACATACTACATTCTTGATGCATATGGCAGACAGATGATGATTTGAAAATATGTCAATTCACTACAAGTTTAAGAAAGTAATCTTCTCTGGGATAAGAGCTACGCAAGGGCTTTGGTTTTAACTGAACCAAATACATACGAAAGAGTCAATAAAAACATCACACGTCATAGTACCAGAGTTGTGCACTTTAGCTTCAATGCTACAAGTACATTCACAAAGAACATACTCATTTAACAGCACTAAGTGATTGTGGTTTATCATACATACACAGCCATATGTGTAATCAAGTATATATTAACAAGTACTACAGTTTTGGCTGATGTTTGCATCTCGTTCACAAAACAGGTGACATAAGACAGAAAGACACAAATAGAAAAGCTATATACAATCTATACATATTTTACACAAAGCTGCTTAAGATCCAGCTGATCTACACGTCACATGGGAAACCAAACTAAAAAACACACTAACAGTTGGTACCTTTACATGGCCAGTAAAAAACATAAATAGAATAATCCAATTACCCAATAATTATGGCTGACTTTTGGTGTGTGTTTTCACGCACAGGAGAAAACTGATCATCAAAAACACCTAGTGACTGGTGACAGTAAATCAATTCATTACAATGAATTTTAAAATAACTCTTTCAGTCTTAAACATATTCAAAACCAAAACCTGCACAGATGTGAACAATCAGACAGAAATCAGACTACTACCATCTGATGTAACTGTTTATAAGTATTTCAAAGATCAGATAAGATATAAGATAATGATCAGATTTTTGGTGTGCATGTAAACATAGCCAGTGCCGTCTTTTTATTATTTTTTTCTAAGTCCAAATTAGCAGTGGAAACTCATTATATCCTTCAGTTGCCATATTGTTTAGCTCCAAAGCCAACCTTAACTGGAGTAAAAAGTGATTTGGAATCCCTATGCAAGAGCCTGGGAAAGAATCAAATCCTTGTTTCGCTAAAGCCAGTGTATTTCATAAGAGGATATCTTTAGCCTTGTGGGTTTGTCACAATTAAGAACATAATGATATATGAGCCTTCATATATTTGTGCAACTGTACAACAAAAGACAAACACAGCCTTATCCACTAAAGCGTCCCAGATTAATGGGGAATGGAGTGTTTTCACAGTGCAAATAAAAGCAGTTGGAGTGAGAATGAACCTGGATTACTCAGACTTTGAAGAGATCCAAACCAGCACTGGAGTCATTTGTGTTCACTTTGTCTTCAGCTCTTGAAACACATCTTGGAATACAAAAATCCTTAATTATAATTGGCCTCAGTTATTACAACAAACCCCGGTGAGCTCCAAATCTTGTGCATCACTGACATAAGCAACAATGGGCAAAAGCTAAAAACGGCTGCTACTTCATTCAGATATTTTTGCCCATGTCAGAATAAGACTTGTGGTGGATGCAGGAATGTGTTGTTTGTGCTTCAGAAAAAGATGACGTCTTCTTTCAGGTCCTCTGTGGCGCCCTGGTACGGAGGGGGCACACTGGGCTGGACAGGGGGTTGGAGACCAAGGGTGGGCTGCTGGGGCTGGTACAGGAAAGAGCCAGAGCTCCGAGATTGCACAGGGGGCTTATGGGTATTTACAGGAGGAGAGATGAGGAGGGAGGAAGAGCAGTGGCTCTCAGATCCTGTACTGTCCGGTGGGCTCAGTGGATCTACAAGAAGAGAAGAAAGAGAATCAGCTTTTAACCTTTTTTAGGTTTGTAAGATTTAATGCAGCCACCTTTATTTTACTTCTCACGGTTATATTTTTGAACTATTTAAAGTCGAGGATACTGTGATCACACCTAAACCACTTGGTGTCAGGGTTGTGGATTATTAAGTCTGTGTAAGAGGCCATTAATCATAGAGGAGGCATGTGAACCTGAGAGCTGTTTACACAGGGAGAGGCCGGCGCACTGTGGTAGGTGTGGGCACATTAGACTGGTATCTGCTTTGATAGTGTACAGCATTAAAAGAGCTCTGTACCAATGTGAGGCAGAGGGGAGGTGGACACAGTGAGGGGCTGGTGGGGGCTGATGGAGCGTTTGGCCTTCAGGGAGTTGTCTTCTCGAGCAGACAGCTTCAGAGGCAACATCTGCTTCATATCCATTGACACTGAGGGAATAGGGCATAAGGAAAGACCACATGAGACAAACAGGAACAGACAGAGATTGCAATTAGATTAAACTTTCAATGAGAGTAAGGCCACTGCAGTTTAATCGCCACTATTCAATATATCAGAGGGCTGACCCAATTAGACGTCTAATGTGATCCTAATGAACCACTTAAGTCAGGAGGCTCCGGTCAAACTCATGTCAGGCACAGATGGCCTAGATGCAAATGGCATCATCAACAAAAAGCAGTAAAGAGTACACAAAATATGACCACTAATACTGTCTCAGTTTTGGGAGTATTCCAATCTATTCTTAATATAAAAATGTTTGTTTGCCAAGGGCTAATTTCCATCCGTTGTGGGACAACGGATGTAAATTAGCCCTTAGCTATAATCCAGTGTATTTATTTTCATGTTGAATCATGTCTGTTCATTAACATGCATTGCCCCAATCAAATAAATACTTTTTTTTTTTTAATTTAAAAAGTAGTAGTACCACTGCAACTACGGTATGACTTTATAAAGGCTGTACCTGTTTTTCTTTTCATGTAATGAAGTCAAATTTATCTTTCCCCAGTAGCTATATTGTAAAGGCAGCTCTTGGGCCCAAAATGAGATTGCAGTGTGCAGTTTACATCTACCGTATTAATAAAGCACTTATGCACGAAAAACCCGCATGTAAGGCTGCATGCTAGCATAAGTTGTTGTTAGCATTACTCTGACTGTAAAACTCTGCTCAGCCTCTGAAAATTGTGAAAAGCGCTTGTAAACAGTGAATAATTAGGATGCTAGGAATGCACAAATTAAGGAACAAGTTTAAACCGCTGCACACAGTTTAAAAATACTTGTTCTTCACATTTTTAAGAGAATAAAAATGTGGTTTAGTGCCTTTCACTAGAAATACTAATACTACAACAATGAGTACTACCCTCCTGTTACTTTAACTTATGCTTTCTATTATGGATAGAATAAAAATGAATGAACTCTGTGTTTATTGCAAAGCACAAACACTGTTTTTTAATAAAAAAGTTTAGAAAAAAATAAATAAAAAATATACATTATGTGACATTCTCATACCTGAGCTGTCAGACCTATGGGAGGCCTTTCCACTCTTGCCTGGCTTGCTGCCCTTGATGCTGCTGAGCGCGGCTAGCTTGGTGGGTATCTGCTGGGACACGCTGACAGACTTGTGCTGGTTGGTGGTGCTGAGCAGGTGCAGAGGGACCTCAGTCTTCAGGGTGGAGCTGCTCACTTCCCTCCGCAGTGTCACCTCAGGGCGCTCGGGGTAATCGGCCGGAGCCACAGACACACTGCTCCTCAGGCCCTTCAGCTCTGACAGGCCTGTGGAGCTGGGCACACCATTCAAACTGCCTGATAGAGGAACAACCTGCAGTACGAGCATGGAGAGAGAGGAAAATGGTAATCAAGGTTTACAGAGCATACAAGATCTTGGAGCAGAAGGTCTTTATTAGAATCAGTTATTTTAGCCATAACTGAAATTATGGCTACTTGAAATGGTTACTTATTTCCTGTTAAAAGCTCCCCTGTAAAACATGTTAATATGATTCATTAGTATTATTATGTGGTTCAAAGCAAATGGCTTTGCTCCGGGTTTAGTGGGACCAGCGATCACCCATATCATTTTACAGAATTTGTTTTTTTTGTAATTGATTGGAGCAATATTTGTAATCATGATTTAAAAATGTGATTAATTGCACAGCCTTGCTGTAACTTTGTTAGGTCTGTGATAAGGCAATCCCACAGTTGAAATACATGTTTCAGTGTACTGTTTGGCAATAAAAACACCTGTAATTGAATAAACAAGCTGATGACAGCCCCCACATCAGAAAAGTTAGATCTTGAACCTCTAAATGGCTCTATTTCTGGTCGATGTTGTGCAGTGTCATGTAATGATGGTTTGTATGAGCCCTCTGCATTATGTGTACCTCATGTTACAGAAACACTATCTATGGAGCTCAGCGTATTTATGGGCTCTACACAGAATCAGAAACACATGCGGCGCATTCTGCTGAGCTAGCACAGAGTTTGGGGCGGCCTTTCAAGAGACCCAAGGACAATGTGCACACACCAAACGAGAAACTTAAAACCTCCAACAGTCCCTGTGCACATAAAGGTGTGTCTGACACAACAGGCAGAGCCGCAGAACAACCACATGGCTCCAATGACATCAGTCTGTTAGGAGTATCACAGCATTGTTCAGCTAATTACACACCGTACAAAACGTGATCTATAGATGAAGCTTTCTGTACTTTCTGAGAAGTACAGATTTAAGAGAAGTACAGTTAACAAATTATCTTAAAGTTGCACTACGTAACTTTTTTATGCTACCTTCTTGTCTCCATGGAGATGTTACTGCCTTGCCTGGAATGTTCCATAGTATGGCATTAAATTCTACGAAAACAAGCAGGCCACACCACCTGGTCAAGTTATGAGTCTGATTTGTGGACAGATCATCCTAGATGTTTTTTGAGGTATTTTTAGCAATAACAACACCAGTAACTGAATAAATGCAGGGCAGATATGTTTAATGCCATACTGTACTATACCATGCCATACATTCTGGGTTGGGCTGTGCTAATAATCAAATTTCATTTCTTATCAATGATATGCTTGTGTCTTTTTCAGTGAGAGGTCTACAGCCAATCCTCTGAAGTAAAAGTGTCTGTATTGTGCAGGAAATGAATAATGAAATTTAATTGTTTTTAATGAGACATAGTAAAATCAAATCAAAAACGGAAATCACGATTATTTCCTCAAATTATAAACATGAAAGTGAAGTTTAACAATGCACTAAAGATGACAGACAAATATCTGCTCTCCAGTGAGGGTTTTGTGTAGCTTTGCACAGCATGCTATTAGAAAAGAAACAAGTGCTTTTCCATGAGTGCTGAGCTTAAGACTTGCTCACAGAGTTCGAGTCAACAACATCATAAATCAGGAACATGCCAAGACCAGAACAGGACATAGATGACATGGAGGTGTGAGGAAACACAGCTGGAATACATGTTTTATGAGTACCGGTACCCTCATGGTTCTGTGACCTTTGTCAGTTCTTACATACCTGACGAGTATTTCAAAACTTTTTCCTAAGAGTTAACAACACCTAGAGTTCATCGACTTTCTGTGTAAAACTTTAGATCAATCAAAATAACCCACACTGAGGAGGCTGTTTTGCAATAAGGCCCAAGGCTGTGTCTCCATCAAAGCCAATGATTTTTTTATTTCACTCGTCAACGCTGATAAAAGTTTGATATTTTGGATAGTGCCTGTACACCAAAACATTTCTTGGAATCGCAGCTGATCTATGCGATTACAGTATAGGCTATACATACCCTCAGTGTGTGCACAAAACGACAAAAGCAATTGTTGCCCAAAACACATATTTGGGTGATGACTTAATAGTGATTCAGTCTTAACAGACAAACTTTGCCTTACTTTATTTATAGGTAAAAACAAAACAAACCACATAACAATCCTGTTTACTGATGCAGTTTTCCTAAACTCTGTAATTAGAAAAGTCTGGATTACTCATCACAATAGATGAGGTCAACTCACCATCTGGATTTTTTCTTTAAGACCTTGAAGTTTTCTAAATTTATACTATAGCTTCTAAAATCACATAATAGTACTACTTTCATTAAAGAAGTAATGAGAATGTCATCGACTAAAGTCAGCTGTGTCTTGTGTTGTGTGGTGTATTTCATAAAAAGGGGCAATGAATGAATATACAGTAAAAGAAACATTGAGTTTCTTACTACTACAAATATCATATTATAGAGGACTACAAGTACTGATTCGATTGGTGTGATCATGTAAAAAGTAAAAAAAACAAAAAACTGTTCAGTACTTTGTATGTTCATATGAATTTCCTCTTGGCATACATTTGTCAACAAAATCAGAATCAAATGATTGGCTTTAAATTACTGTGTGGATCTATTTCCTTGTGAAACTCACACAAAGGGCTGCTTTGTGCTGTGATAATGGAGCAGTGGACACAAATACAGAGACAGTCAGGAGAAAAGAGCGAGATCAAGAAACTCTCCCAGACCAGGTGGACTCCAGGACCGAGGGCTCTGGATCATGTGTGGCATTATGCTACTGCGATATAATCTACAAAAAGACCATGAGGTTCCACATAGAATCTGGGCTGCAGATTCTGACAAAAACGAAGCAACCAACTACACTAAAACAAAGCAAGAAGCACATAAACGAAGCAAGAATTAGTCCCAAAAGTTTTGAAAAACGAATGTGTGTGATACTTACAGAGGTCATGACCTCTATGGTCTTCCTCTTGTTCTTCTTCTGGTGCTCTAGGCGCTCCTTCTCTTTCTCCACAGCTCGAGTTGACTCTCTCAGTCTCTCCAGATCCTCCTGATACTTCTCTCGCTGCCTCTCCAGCTCTTCCCGTTCTTCTGCCAGTCGTTCCTAAAAATCAAATATGATGTCATCAAAAGAAGAAAACTATAATATAAATGTTGGAGCGGATAGTTTACCTCCAGCCGTTTGCAGTCCTCCTCCCTCTGCCGCAGCTTGGCCTCTGTGGCCTCTACCTGGTGCTGTTGCTTCTCTCTCTCCTTTTCCCAGCGCTGTTGTTCTTGTCGATGCTGAGCTTGTAGTTTGTGAAAATTGGCCAGTTCTTCTCTTTGGAGAGCTAATGTTCTCTGTTTCTCTTGCTCTTGAAGACAGTTACCACGGTAGCGGCTCGTGAAGGAGGCACGCTCAGTGAGTGATGCTCGATGTAACTCAATTTGACTGTCCTGCTGGGAAATGATAGCCTAAAGAATACAAGAAAAAATACAAACATTACAAACAGAGTTAAAACTAAATGCAAAACCAATGCCGCCAGCACTACCTGGAGACTGTAAAGCCTCTGAGAGAGCATGAGCACTCGATCAAAGAACTGAAATGAAAAACAGCAACATCACTGAAATGTCTCTAAAATGTTAATTTTCTTAAAATTCTGACAAACAATACCCTGAAGCACAAAGCAGTAAACTGACCTCAGCC